>CAHIKZ030001813.1:4187500-4332500 GCA_903632075.3 Acanthosepion pharaonis
CTCAGATGTGGCACAAGGCCGAAATTATGGAGCACCCAGTAAGGATCGAACTCACTCCCCAGTCGTAATTGTTCTAGCGTGACAAGCTTGATAACCATTAATCCACCTCGAGGTGCCCAAAAGGATTTTTTTAAGCGTAGCTTAGATGTGGCACAAGGCCGAAAGCATTGGGCACCCAATGAGGATCGATCTCACTATTCACTCGTAACTGTTTTAGCGAGACAAGCTTGCTAATCATTACACCACGCCGAGGTGCCCAACCGGACTCTTATATACAAGCTATATTACATACGAGAGTATTGGACAACCATCTGCAGAGAGAGTATCGATGAAGAGTAAATGGCTACAGACATATATTCCCACATGTAGTGGGTGCAGTATAATACCTAACAGGTACCTAGATTATGTCCCCTGGAAGGAACTCTCTGGACACCTAAAGAAAAGAAACTGCTAGTCACTGAACGGTGTAGACCTGGTACATTTTAATCAGAATATTTCATAGAAGTTAGAAGTTCCCTCAGCCCCCGGTTACGAAATAATACCAAGTACTTACGGAACTATATTCTATCATATAAAAATAAAAGTTACTACTTAAATAGACTTGTCCACTCGTAAAAAATAGCGATTTTATAGATTACTGCCACTTTTATTCTAACAGTTTATTCTTACACTTCTCGCCCGTGGAACTCCCTCCCGATTTCTTGCTTCCCTGTCACCTACATCTTCCAAAATTTAAATGCAATGTCAATCGCTATCTTCACTCTTCTTAAACCCTGTTCCTTTTTTTGTCCTTTCTTCAATTTTTCTCATTCTCAGTCTTCTCATTCCCGACCACTTTTACTCCCTGTACTCCCCCCCACCCCGCTTCGGTCTAGTGGCATTGTCGCTTTACTTGGAGTGAAACGATTAATAAAAAGACTAAACAAAAACTGTCAGGGCTCGACTATATCGATATTATAAATTGCCCTCCTTTCTAAATTGACAAATATTTTTCTATTACAACAAGTGTTGCGGCCGAATGAGGTTATAAATAATGGTAATCTACAGAAATTATTTCTCGCACTTCTCATCTGTGGAACTTATTTACGATTTCTTGCATCCTTGTAACCGACAATCTTCAAAAATTTAAATGGAACATCAATCGCCATCTTCTGTCTTCTTGAACCCGATTCCATTTTTTTGTCTTTTCCTCACTCTTCTACACTAAAATTTTCTCATTCTCTTTCACTCCGTGTAATACACTGTTTCTCAATGGCATTATCGACCCTTTTTTAATGATAAAAAAAAAAAAAATTCATATCCAATTCGAACTGAAATCATCACATTATCTGCCAGCTGGTCATTCTGGAACGACTTCTGCAGGAATGGCATTTCAAGAATAAACTTTTTAGTACTGTCATTAAGGCCAAGAAAGCACTTTGGTCAAAACATCATAAATCGCAATAATAATTATTCGATCATTATGACTGATTTCTTTAAAAAAATATCTAATAAACAGTTATTATCATCAGTTTCTTAATTAGCAGACGACACCGATCCTACAGTGATCACGTGATATTCAATTTTTTTTTTTTTATATATATATATAAAGCTGTAATCACCAACAGTAAACATACTGACTAAAGCGTATTTGGTTGAGTTGTTATTAGGTGTCAGTTACTCCTATCCCCAGGCTTCTCACTGGGACCTAAAGTGGTTTATGTTTTTACTTCTTCGGATGTGTTTCCATACAACAGCGTTGGACATAGACGCCATGTTTCTGTCTCCAGACTGTTCGCAGCCTGTAATAATGGTGAGTCTTGTCTCGGGGATTCTAAATTTTGTTCATTCAACCCACTAAGGAGGGTTGGAGGGTACCGGTGCCTACGTGACAGTAGTTGTGGGCACAGGACAATTTTTGCCCTTGGATACCACACAGAAAATGTCACACTTACCACTGAAGTGATAGGGTGGCAAATATAGTTACTAAGTGGGCGTTTCAATCTCATAGCTAATATGGAAACCTGTTATAAGGATTTAAAATATTTCAAGCTGTCAGAAAGTGAAGCCTATGGGTTTTGGTGAAGATCACATTTCTTCGAAACTTGTGGATTGGCGTTACAGAATCATGAACAAAGATCAGTACTAAATAGCAGAGACTACATCCCCGTGAGCACTTTCAACAGCACTTTCAACATCAGATTCATAAAGAACTGTTCCAGATAACAGAAACTAGATCAATTTAGGACTACCAACAGCAGCCACAACTAAAATGGATATAACATATAGCTTGAAGAGAAATTAATGACATCGTCAAAATATTGACATTCCACACTACTTTAAATGTAAATGTTAGGAAAGAAATCCCCCATCAATACTGAAAAAATCGATAATTGCTATTGGACTTGAGAAACCTATTTTCCTGAAAAATTATTTTATTAGAAAGATTTTATAAAACTTAATCGAATTACTGCCAAAATTTTCCTTACATGGAACCAGCCAATATTGTATTGGTGCAATAGTGAAAAGGATTGATTTCTCAGCAAAGCTGCTTTTTAAATTCCTGAATAACCTCAACAATTCGCAACAATTATGAGAAGCATATTATATAGATAAATTAATCGCTGCTGTGTTATTATTATGATTTTTAATCAGTCAATTATGCTTAGGCGATCATGTACCTTTCGATACATGACCGACGAGGCAGATTTTTCCCCGCAGTAGGTTGTCATTTCTTTTTGCGTTAGATCAGTTGCCATCCAAGGCTATAGAACCCGGAGAGAGCTGAAGAGAATTAATACCTTTCCCAAGGGTATTAGTACGTAAGTGAATGTAATGGATTCGACTGGAATTCGAACTCGGTCTCCGATTCCTCAATCTGAATCGCTATCCATTACTCCACCGCGCTTCCTTTTACTGGGAGTAATTTTGCAGCAGAAACTGGCTGATCTTCGTTATAGCATTTTCAGAACATTTCTGAAGTCCATTCTTCTGATTACAGTTCTCAAAAATCAAATAATATCTGTTTCAAAAATTCAATCTCCCGCCTTGCTGCTGCTGGATGTAGTTTTCGGCTGAATTGTGCCTATCTGATTACAAGTCACATTATCCCTGGGTATGACGATAAACTACATCCAGCAGCAGCAAGGCGAGAGATTTAATTTTTTTTGTGGAACCACTGTGTTTGTTCCCAGGTTCACTCTGACTCATGCTTGTAGCACCAGCTAGGGTCCCACCTATGGGTAACTAGTGAACCTCCAAACAAACACCAACAGTACATTTTTATAATAAAATGACCAACAATACGTTTTTATAACCAAATGACAATGCAATACTAAAAACATATAAAAATATATTATACAGTAAAATTACCAACAATATATTTTATGATCTGCAAACAATATATCTAAAACACAAAACGTTACCGCTTTACCGTGGAGTATAAAATTATGTACGATGCATCTGTAGTTGAAAGCATAAAATTATGTGCAGGATATTTAGATTTCAGCATTAAATAACCCAGAGATTGATATGCCACTCAAAAAATTCAACCAACAACTTCCCAAATCCTCCTGAATTCATGAGCGAATATTATTCAATAGGAGTAGATAGGTTTGCCTATCTTCCGGCTCACACATCTTCCTGGTCATTTTGAACAGGGTTAGAAGTTTATCTCTTGTTTCCTGTTTAGGATTCGGTTTCTGATTCATTCTAAAGTCTTCTCATTTCCTAGTAATCTCTTACGTCTTAACTTTATCGCCTTTCTTGCTTGGGGTGAATTGATTAAAAAAACTATCGTAGACACACACACGCGCACACGCACACACACACATTATATATATATATATATATATATATATATATATATATATATATATAATTATTTATTTAAAATATGATTCAAAATCGCGACATAAAAGTCCCATGTTTCAAAACAAGAGCCGAAAACTTCAATATAATTATTTAAATTATTTAAATTAAATTGAGTTAAAATAAGCTCTGTTCCATATTTTAACTCAATTTAATTTAAATAATTTAAATAATCTAAATAATTATATTGAAGTTTTCGGCTCTTGTTTTGAAACATGGGACTTCTTATGTCGCGATTTGGAATCATATTTATAAATAATAATTATATTTATGCTCTACTTTTGTATCGAGCACTATTTAAAAAAAAAATAACTAAAATACTAAGGGACTTTGGATTATTTACTTAACCAGTTCCTTCCTATTTTCTATATATTTTCACACACACACACACACACACACACACACACACACACACACACACACACACACACACACACACATTCTGACACAAATATCTCCAGTTATTTCTATCCACGCGAACACCATCGAAGTTAGTATCAGGCACATTGACAGCTGAGAGGTTACTTTTTAACTTTTCTTTATACCTGAGGCATGGCCGTCAAATATTTCTTTGTCTACCGTAAAGCTGGTTATACATGAGGACCTTAGGTATTCTGTCGTCACTCATTCTTGCAACATGACCAGCCGAGCGAAGTTGTGACTGCATTATTACTATTACTATTATTATTATTATTTAGTTTTTTCTTTTCGATATGTTTTTCGATATTATTTTTTTTCGATAGTATTTGAAATTTTTAAGTTGTTTTTAATTTTGAATTTTGAATTTTAGATTTAAAATTAAAATTTAAAATTGTAGATTTTAAATATTAATTTTTTACTTTTAACTATTAGTTGTTTAATAATATTAATATTTTTTCTTTTATTTTATATTCATATTATTTTTAGTTTTCTCCTATTTTATTTTGTTGGTATTCTTTAAAATGTCATGCGTTAACTGTAAATTATATTAATCTGTATTTTTGAAATTAACTGTAATATGCCTATATATGTTCATTTATTCTTCCTTTTCTTCTTTCTCCACTTTTTTCCTCCTACCGCTGTTTCCCCATTTGCTTTCTTATATCTTTCTTTTTTTCTCTTTGTCTCTTTTCCTGTGAGATGCCTTATTAAATAGGTCAATGTCTTCTCCTTACCCCCACCCTTACTCTTAAGTATTTTAATAAATTTAGATCTAAAATTATTCCCATCTCTCCCTTCCTTCTTTAATTTCGACCATATCTGTCGTCGTTTTCTTTCCCCTCTCTCTATCACCTTACATCAACTTAAAATTACCCCTTGTATAAAAATAATAATATGTAAATTTTAAACCAGTTTTTATGCTTGAAAATGTGATCTGAGGAACCAGGAAAAATCACTTACATGGGGAAATAAAATATAATCAATGGATCCTTAAAGTTGTTTATTTTTTAATTTAAATCACACACACACACACACACACACACACACACACACACACACACACACACACACACACACACATATATATATATTGAATAAGGTGTATTTAGGCAGCAGCAATTCTTTCTAGCATAAATAAATAGTTTAAGAAAAAGTTGTTAGAAAAAAAGAAAAGAGTGGTTACTGTTAGGGGAAGGCAGTTGGTTACTTGCCCAGCAGAAGAGGGGTTGAGAGGGACAAAGGCTACAAGAGATAAAAGATTGTGAAGAACCATGATTATCCACGTTCTGAAAGGATACGGCATATAGAAGAAGAAGAAGAAGAAGAAGAAGAAGAAGAAGAAGAAGAAGAAGAAGAAGAAGCTCAGTCAACTTGTATTCCAGCCAGTAGTGGCATATAGTGCACGTAAAATTGAAGATATATTGGAGTCTCTTACAACTTTGGCTTCAATTAAAACTGTCAGAAAAGGAGATGGCATGTGGTGAAATATTATCTTAGCTGATAGTACATACTAGATGCTCGAATCCCAACTGTAACAAGTATTAACAGCTCACTCCTGGGATTCAAAGATACAATTTTTCTCTGCTGGTCAGGTAATAGTAATTTTGACGAGTCATTTAACTGTAAATCTCACTAAGAATTATTCGATTATTATTTCTAAAAAAATATCTAAAAAACACTATTATCATCATCATTTTCTTAATTAGCAGACGACACCTCTCCTACAGTGTTCACATAATATTCAATTTATTTATTTTTTTTTGTTAAATAAAGCTGTATGTCCCTTACGTTCTCATGCTTATTTTTTAATTATTGTTTTCTCGGTTCAAAAAGATTCATTATGTTAATATTTATTTCATACATATATTCTATGTAAGCAACACAACACATTTCTGCACATTTTTATGTCAACTTTACGTTAATATTAAATTGGTGCGTGCGACGGTGAGGCGAAGATCGATAAAGCACTTTTGATATTACACAATGTCACGAAGTATAATGTGACACAAGTTTAAAAGGCAGTAATGCAGGACATAGCATTGAGAAACGTTTCTTGATAATATTTCTATAAAATATCCAAGCATTTTGAAACTTTATTCTATAAAATATCCAAAATTTGAAAGTGATAGTTAGTAAAGGGAGCTAACTCCTTATCATTCAAAGCTCAACTTTGAGCTTGAAACTGTTACTAATCCGTCACTCCGATTGGCTAACTACTTTCCAAACAGGAACGCTTGTTGCGGCCACTCGATAAATTTGAACCTGAAACCTTCCTCTTTTGTAAATTGACAGTACGTTTATGGAGTCGTTCTTTCTGATGTTAATGGATCAGTCATTTTACGTGCAGGCCACTATGCACGTTCAAACAAGCCTAGAAAGAGATGCAAAATATTAGAGATGTTACAGTATTTACATTAGTCGGACTATTGTCCTCATCTTTGTCGCCATATTTGTCACAACGTTTCGGCCGTTGTACGCTCCGGCCTTCTTCAGGTGGTTGAAATTTCGAACTGAACTCTTTATTTCGATCACTGGGGTAGACTGTTCTAGTTCCACGTGCCATGTTTGATGGATGTCAGTTATCAGTTATCTCCTGCTAATTTTCCCTCTGAAAGTTAACCGGGTATTGAACTCTTTGGGTCTGTCACTGGATCTAACCAACGCCTTTATCCACTGTGTATGTATGTATGCCATGTGTCCTTGAGGACATCTGGGTATGAATTTCTGGGTATTATAAACCTAATGATTTCAGCAACCATTTTTACCAGTGCTCATATTGCAATTTTGCTGTTATCATTCATGTTTGCTTTTCTCATATTGCAACTTTGTTATCATTGCTTTTCTCTGGCACTTATTACTGGTTCCCATATTGTATTTATTTTTATGCTTGGTCGGCTCAGGAGATTTTTGTGGCCTAGCATATGTGCTGATTCCTTTAAGTTTACGAATTTTCCAATGGTGTTCCCTGTCTATGATCTCAACATGATCCCACAGGGGGCGGTGATCTCCCTTCTCTCTCCATATGTGGTCAGCCACGCCTGATTTTTCTACTTCCCCTCGCATTTCAGCTTTCTGGTGTTGTAGCCTTACCTTGAGAGGGCGGCCTGTCTCTCCTTTATATTCCTTTCCGCAGCTGCACGGGATAGCGTACACACAGTCTTTAGTCATGTTCTCCTCTATGGGGGGGGGTCTCACTCGAGAGAGATATCTGCGAAGTGTTGTCACGCTTTTGAATGTTGTCCTGATGTTATATGGACCGCAGATCCTTTGTATTTTCTCTGATAACCCTTTCACATAAGGCAGGCAGACTGTTTTCTGACTTTTGTTGTCCTCCTCCTCCTCCTCTTGTACCCTCCTATCGCAGTTTTGTGGGGCTGCTGCCATGTACCCAAGGTAGTTGATGCATTGTAGGGTACTGCTTATACTGACCAATTCCTTATCTAACGTCTCTGGGTCGCCACTTATGACTTTTGCTCGGTGTTGTAAGCAACGGACGTTCCCCTTCTTTACGCTGTATGGATGGTGGGAGTTGAATTGAGGTACTGTCCGGTGAATGTCCGACTAATGTAAATACTGTACATAATACCTCATCTCAGAAATATAGACAGACTCATTAGAGATGCTAGATTTCAAAAGACACCCGTTCTTAGCTGGTAGTCACTGTGGGTGAAGATATGTGTGCATGGGAGCTAATTCTGTAATATTTATTGTAATAAAGCTCCTCCCATATATATATATATATATATATATATATATATATATATATATATATATATATATATATATATATAAATTTTGGACGAAAAATATATATATGTATAAATGTTGGACGAAATAGGTTCCTTTAAAAGAAAAAGAATCCGGATCCGGTCAGTCATTTTTAAAACAAAACAATATATATATAACATAATACATATATATATATATATATATATATATATATATATATATATATACAAAATAAGAAGCGAACCATGGCACATATGCGTGAATATTAAATGATCAAATGATATAATGTAATTTGCAAGCGCTTCTTGGTGAATCTGAGATCATTCCGGTATTCCTTTGTGCATAATATATCTCTTAATGTTTCTCTTTTGTGAAATGCACATACAGTAGTTGCCATGGCATGATTAATAACCCTATAGAGTATTAGTAACAATGTAGCTAAAGCGTAGTTGTGTTTTCTGGAATATACCAGTATAAAGAGATATACGCATTTAATTTCAATTATTTTTCAAATTTTATTCGAACTAGACCAGAACCTATACACACATGAACAGCATAAATAATGTATTTTATCAGCATTGAACTGTAATAAATATCCAGAGACGAGAGTGCATTCTTAATTTATATTGGAATGTTTAAAATGAAGAATTATAATTATTATATTTTACTTTAGATTCAGTTTCGTCAATTCATTTTGCTTCTTATACTCACAATATCTTAGCTATTGTATTCTTCGGTCTTATTCGGGTGTCTGTCGTCGGATTCGATAACCTCGGAATTTTGGACTAAGCCCTTTATTCAATTTAAGCGGATAAATTATTTTAATTTCGCTGTCATGCCTAGGGGAGATAACTTGTTTCAGTTAATTCTCTTTCGCCAATTTGACTTTGTGACGCTTGTGCATTTCTTTCTCTGAACAACAGTATATGACTTTTCTTTTCTGCTACCCAACACAAGACTTGAACTCACAGCTGCTTGAGAAACTTAGGCTTTATTTAAAGCTTTAATACATGCATCGCTTTCACTTTTGTGTTCTAATGGATTTAGCGTTGTTTAAACATGTTTGGTTATGTGACAGTTGTGAGTTCAATCTCCGGGCCAGGTACTTCAGGTATGTCTGGAAAGTCACATACTTCAGTAGAAGAAACGGACAAACGACCTAAGCATGGAAAACGGAATGACAGCAATCTATCTCTTTGTGTTAAATAAGTGTTTCTTTTCAAAATTTTTACAAGATTACCAAGTACGACAGACAGCTGAAGAAGGCTGGTGGCTACAAAAGTCGAAACGTTGTGAGTATAACAAGGATGAGGATACTAGTCCGGATCTAAAATCATGTAATAATGGATGCATTCTTCCTTCTCAGTCTCCCTTTCGAATCTTGTTAACGTCTATGATTATTTCATTAATTAAAAAAAAATTATCAACAAGATCATCTGAAAGTGTAGTGGAGGGTTTCACAAAAAATAACATTAAAAATAGCATAAAGTTATCTACATGACTAGGATAAGAACTTTCTAAATGAATGTCAGTTCTACATTAGAACCACACCTTCTCTATTCTCACGGGTAGCACGAAAAGGATTCTGGAGACTCCATTGTTGATAAGCTATGCCCTCTACTGGGGAGATATAAGTGAAACATTTGTAGGAATATGTCAGTCACATCTGTGGCAAAATGTCTAAACTAGATGTAATTGAACTAGATATAGTCATGATGTATTCTATTTGTCGGTTAACAGACATTGGGGAACAAAAGGTGACAGAAAAAATGTAGATCACAAGATTGTCTTGGCAAACGATTTCATTTGAAGACGACCTATAAACACAAGAAGCAAATATAGCAACAGAAAAGTACAATCATTGCCATATTCCCGCATTGCCTGTGCGAAATTATCTACATTATTTGAAACAGTACACTTGCAACTGACTGAAAGCTGAGAGACCTGAAGCTGCGTCATTGGCATTGGGAAGAGTGTTGTCAAAAATATTTTACGGAAAAGGAATCTCAGAATCAAGATCAATGTAAAGAAGTGTATTATAAAAAAAACAACAACAAAAAACAAAAAAAACAAAACAAAACAAAAAACAAACAAAAAATGAAACAAAAAAACCCTTAAAAGCTGGCAGGGTTTAGATCAGTGGCTCACAAAATTTTTTTCTCTCGGCCGCATTTTTTGGAATGAAAATTTGCTCGCGCCTCATCAAATTTTATGTGATAAAAAGTACATTTAAAACTAAAAAATAGAGAGAGGGTTAAAAGTTGATAACAGTGGATTCGAAGTCAGAACATTATCATTGATAACTCTCTCCTCCAATTTGCGGATCCTAGTTACTAATACTTGATATAATGCAAACGTATTACAATGATAAAATCGGTCAATAGTTATTTATAAATATTTATACTAGGATTCATGCATGCAATTACAAGGAATCCATAATAATATTTTAAATTTTGAAATCATATTTATGTTTGGTATATGAATTTTTTGAAACTGTTTCTAAATCTTTGATTGTCTTTCAATCATTCCGCCTCACCTGCTATCCTCTTTTGCCGCATGTGTAAGGTGCAGCACCGTTTGGGAACCACTGGTTTTGTTAAATGCATTTTTATTCATACAGAAAAAAAATAAGGGTTAAATTAGATTTTATTGTTTCTAATCATGTGTATGGCTGGAAGGGGAACCTCGACGTTGTGTAATGGTTAGTAAGCTTGTCTCACTTGATAAATTACGACTGAGTAGTGATTTCGATCCTCACTGGGTGCCTCATACCTTCAGCCTTGTGCCACATCTACGCTACGCTTAAATCTAACCATCTTTATCACTGGCAGCTCGTATCTGAGTATCCTTATCTGCGAGGTTTGTTAGCTAATCCCTCTTTCAGTCGCCTGTTCAGGCACATCTGTGCTTGTTCTGTTACAATTTTTTGTGTATATATATACGTAACTAGTGAGTTAGTCAAAATGACTTAACTCCCTTTATAGTCTACCAATAGAAGGTTAACCAATCAGAAGCCGCAGAACATTGTATCCGTCGTGTATAAAGGCGGCCATTTTTGTTTATCCTACCCGAATGACCAGTGCCAACTTGTCAGGCGAAGATGACAGAAGGAAGTACTACGCTCTGCTACTTTGCTGCGATATCCACTGCTAACCTGAACTACGCTTTCCTACTGTCTCCGAAATATTCACTGCTAACCTCTGGATTCTATACTCGAAGACGACCGTCAAAATGTCTAACATGTTCGTCACCCACAGCCAAATTGTGGTTTGTACTGAAACTATGCTGAGCGAACCGTAATTACAATTTCTGAAAGAGAGCGCACAATCTGTCATAGCTAGTAGTTGAACAAAGCCAGTATGCCTAAACCCTCGGTCACGATGACTTGTGACTTCGTGCTAGAACAATGCTCGACGGCTTTCGAACAGTTCCATCCACCCAATTTCACTCACAAGCTTTGGGAGAACATATGATATGGTTTTCAGCCACTTCAAATGTGCCGCACACGAGGACCTTGTCCCTTGACCGGTAATGTCAAGATATCACCTCTTTGACAAAGCAACCATGGTGAGATTCGATCCCAGGAATGCTAACACTCTCACCACTCGGCCACGCATCCACTACGTTCGTTTGCTCTTGAAATATTCCATTTAGTACATTATGTCTTTTCCAGTTGTGCTGGTCTGCCCGAAGGCAGAGATGAACTCGGACGAGGCCATGCCGAAAGGCAGTCTCGTCCAGGGAGGTAGACAGACTTGACCCCGTTTATGCGGGGTCTACGGGGATATTTTGGCCGAGACTACGGGCTCGGGAACCCCACATTAAATTCGGACTTGTGCTACATGTGACTACGTGGGGCATTTGCTAGATACCGTCCTGTCGCTTCGACATGATGTAATGGTTAGCAAGCTTGTACACGCTAAAACGATTACGACTGAATAGTGTGGTTCGATCCTCGCTACTCTCCCTATACTTTCGGCATTGGGCCACATCTAAGCTATACTTAGAAAATAACCATAATGTTATCTTGTCTCCTTAGTTTGTGCTTGCGGTTGGGCGAATAAGTTAATGGAAATATAATAAACTTTAATATTCTTCAATTAATTTTTGAAAAATAATCTATATGAAATTGGCTTGTAAAACTATCGATTTCGCTTTTAGTAATCTGTTTGAATCCGAGCATATTTAGCTACAAAACAAGAGAATCAATAATTAAATATTTACATTATGATGTACAGCTGGTCTACAGCTATTACGAATCTGGGGCAAATATTTTTACATTAGGCCCTCAATCTGGTACCTGATCTTTTATGATCTTCTTCCTCTCCGTTTTATCTCTATTCAGAAAGTGGGAAGGACGGTGAGTTAGTAGTTATTTTTTATCTCACCATCATTCTTACACCCAGTTCTATATTCCATTTATACAAGCTCAGTTAGGCAAGTTATATCCATCTGCCTTTCTTGCCTTCAGTTTATTGCGTGAGTGTCAAATACACCAAACCTTCATTCCTCATGATGTGACATAGAAATTTCAACATTCTTTTTCTGATATTAAGTAAAAGTGACTTTTTTGTTTTCTTTTTCTTTCATATATTGTCATATACGATAATAAATATTACACAGCAGTTCACTTTTATTTTTATTTCTGGCGACATTTTTTTTTGTTTCTTAATGATTTATTTGGCATTTGGACGGCATCTTCCCATATTGTTTGTTTGTTATTTTTAGCGGCATATCGACTCCTTATGGGTCATTTAATGCCAAAATTGATTTTTCTTTGGAGTTTTGTAAATTTTGTTTTTTTTGCAAAAATATATTGCCTTGATTTTTTTTTTTTTTACAAAAATGTATTGGTGGTAATATTTTCTTTATTACAAAAATGTATTGCTGGCATTTTTCATATAAAAATATATTTTGTAGTGTGGTGACTCCAATTTGGAGGTTTACTATTTGCCGATAATTGGGACCCTAACAGGTGCTACCACCCCGGGTCAGGGTGAACCCGGGAACAATAGCAATTAATAGGTGGTTCCATACTCCTCAAAACCTCTCATCAGAAGCTTTGTTGCCAGATGTAGATTATCGTCATACCCAAGACATCTTTCGATATTCCAATTCAATTTAGGATATTAATGTCACATTCTCCGTTGTCTGTAGTAACATTCTCCAAATAGTTAAATTTCGGCACTTGCTTGATTTCGATGTACTTATGTAAATAAATATCTAACCTTATTTTCTGTGCAGAAAAAAATTTCCAGAATAAACAATTTTAAAGAGTTAAATGTAAGTTTTGATTGTAATCTAAACTTTACTAAAAGATTCAATTTAGATTTCTATAGAACTTGCTCTTAGGCTAGATTCCTCCGTGAGATTAAAAAGCATACTGAATTTCCAAACATTTTAAATAGTAAATATTATTTGTATAGGAAAAAAGCAAAAATAAATTATTTATTTTTTGTATGGTTATATTTGTAAACACTAAGATCTTAGTGACTCAGCCAGTCAGTTAAGTGCCATACGTGGTACACTCATAGGTGATCATGTCTCTTACGTTTCATGACTGACTAGGCAGATGATTTTCCCGCAGTAGGTCGCCATTTCTTTCTGCAATAGACTGGATACCAACCAAGGCTATTGAACCCAATCTGTCTTGCTATTTAACCGATAACTGCGGGAAGAAGTGATGGATTCATACCTTTCCTAAGCGTATTTGAATGTAACAAACCCAACTGAAATTCGAACCCGGCTCTCCGATTTCTGATACCAAGCTATTATTCATTACACATCATTAGTGAGACTAAACGATAAAACATTACCAATTATCTTATAAACTAAAACTACACCGTCACCGCTTTCTTGCTTTTCAATATGGAAAAGAACGAACTGCATAGTCAGGTATAATTTGAAACGCCCAGACAACACATTGTATAACTTATGCGCATGCTCCGTATACTACCTTATTTAGTTCATGTTGCTGCATTTTTTTAAAATTCATTAAGACGAAAATCCCGAATACTAGTTTTATTTTAAGTACACTTTTTAAAACTTCTTTTCCAAGCTTTCCCTACAGAGACATTGTGGCTCGGTTACGACGTGAAAGCAGGTGAAGATGGATTCTAAGTGTCAAAAGAATAAAAGAAAACTACGTCTCGCTCTTTCTTTCCAGTCTGAGGAGTTCTTCTTGTTTCATAACTAAATTGATGTTCAGGGATTGGAATGGCATATTTTGCTTGAAGCTATGTCTTTACAAACCTATTTAAAAACAAACAATGGAATGGCTTTTTTTTTAAAACACTCGAATGCAGTTAAAGCAGAAAAGTTTTAGTAGAAATGCAAAAAACTAAATTATTTGATCCATCTTAGGTGATGACGTGAAATAAAAAAAATCTATTTCCCATGATTCCATAGAAAAAAAGGAAAGTGTCCTACTAGCGGGAAATTTACCGACATCCTCTTTTTAGCCGGTCTCTTGCATTGGGCAGCTCCAGATATGAAGACCACAGATAAGTCAGCTTAACCAAATAGCACTTTCTCATGTTTAATATTGCCTTCACTAATAGACTTATCACTTCCAAATAATCTATTCGTTCACCAACATAAACACTAATCAGAGATATTCTATTTGCAACCACATTACAAGAACTTTCAAACATTCACCGAACATGCACAACAAAATCCTTCTGCTTATATATATATATATATATATATATATATATATATATATATATATATATATATATATATATATATATATATCATCATCATCACTACTACTACTGATAATAATACTGAATACTTTTCTTACCTGTGCTTCTAGTGTATGCTTTCAGAATTAATCCTACAAATATAACAGTCGATATGCTAACAAAGTGAGGCATTATATATATATATATATATATATATATATATATATATATATATATATATATATATATATATATATATATATATATATATATATATATATATATATATATATATATATATATATATATATATATATATATAATATATATATATATATATATATATATATATATAATATATATATATATATATATATATATATATATATATATATATATATATATATATATATATATATATATATATATATATATATATATATATATAATATATATATATATATATATATATATATATATATATATATATATATATATATATATATAATATATATATATATATATATATATATATATATATATATATATATATATATATATATATATATATATATATATATATATATATATATATATATATATATATATATATATATATATATATATATATATATATATATATATATATATATATATATATATATATATATATATATATATATATATATATATATATATATATATATATATATATATATATATATATATATATATATATATATATATATATATATATATATATATATATATATATATATATATATATATATATATATATATATATATATATATATATATAATGTATATATATTTGTTGTTCTGACGAATATATATATTGTATCTTTAACAACCAAAAGCAAGGCCCATAATAACAGTTTTATTTGTAATAATATCACAATTAAAGCATTCTACATTTTGTAAATCTGATAAGTTATTATGTGTTCAAAGCCTCGGGAATTGTTCGTGCTTGTTAAACTGTGATTAGTTTAGTGGATTATGAATTCAATGGCTCCCTTACCTAAATATTATTAGGCACTTTATGGCGTGGTAGTTGATAACTGATGTAGTTTTCGTATTTTATTTTTTATTTTCTTCTTCCTTTAATCTGGTATCTTTGGACTGAGAGAGAGCAATCTTTTATGTAAAGTTATATTATATATTTAAAAACAAACAGACAAATCTGATATAAACCACGCCAGTGTGTTTTAATACCAATTAGGATATTTCTCCTCTAACAAGGAATCAAACACTTTCTAATTGCTGTACAATATCCAAATTTATATTTCTTTTAAAATTGCTGTAACCCTTTGCTTCTATATCGGACTGAGAAAGTTTTTAAATATCCAAAGAAGTGCGTGGGGGTGTTAAGTGCACATTTATGAAGTGGGTAAGATACAATCAAGGTTGAAGTAGTGCAAAAATAGTCTCGGAATTTCATTGCATTCAACTTAATTCCGTTTTCTTATAAAACAGCTACACAGAAAAGAAATCAAGAGTCGTGAAAATTATTATATTCTTTGGTCTCATATAGTAACACTTCACTTGTAGCTCGGTCGCCGGGATGTCTGAGCTGCTGGCTTAAAGAGACGAAAAATGAAATTCCAGGTGATAATATTAAGAGCACGTCCCACGATACCTTCGAAAGAACAGAAACATACACTTAATTCAACCTGCACAAAATATAAGTAGAAAGTGTAACGATTAATAATAGAGCAAAAAACAAAAATCATCATCATCATCATGATTATCATCACTACTACTACTACTACTAATAATAATACTGAATACTTTTCTTACCTGTACTTCTAGTGCATGGTATGCTAGAATTAATCCTAGAAGAATAACAGTCGATATGCTAATTAGTGATTTCATAGACTTGGAAACAGGCTCGTCCTGAAAAAGAAGAGAAAAAGAAAGTTACTATGATTCCATTTTTTTGTACGTTTTTTTTCTTCTTCTATGTAAAGCTAAACATCAATGTAATTAGTGAGAAAAGTGAATGCGCAAAATGATCAAGACACAAAGTATAAAGTGTAATTAATTATGTTGTAGCTCGTAGAAGCATTAGCTGCCACGACAAATATATACTTATCTTTGAGGTATAGAAAAGTTCATTTGACTAAGCATTCTCACCTCCCATAATTGTTTCAGATTTCTCGAATGTAAATATTTAAAAAATACAAGCAATAATTTTGTCTAAACTTATGAAAAAACGTAGGAAAAAGACAGAAGTAAAATAAGTTATAATCAAATTGATAAAACTCACCGTTATAAAATGTGAACAATAAATAAGTAGGAGGGAGGGAGGGAGAGAGAGAGAGAGAGAGAGAGTAAAATAAATAAGAAGACAAGATATTGGTAATAATTTGGAGAATGAAATGTAGTTGGTTTCTAAAATCTTTTGCCATCAGTAAAAAACAGTAATTTATTACATGCCGAACATAGGATCTTTTCATTCACTTTCTTTTATCGATTCGTAAAATTATGCAAATGATCGTTACTTAAACAGCTATTCTGAACTGCATATATCATCCGCAAAATCCTCTCCATCTGGACGAAATGTCTTAAATGTGCGTAGATAATACTCCTACAATTCACTTTTTACCCATAGACCACGAAGAAGATTTGGTAACTAAGTACATTACACTCTAGTAAGATGATACCAAACACAACAACAAAAACAACAACAACAACAATAATAATAATATTAATAATAAGATCAAGCAGAAATATAAAATTAAAGCAGTGAATGAAATTCCACCAATCAAGAAAAGACTTAAACAGAAACTGAAATTAAAGACACAGAACAACACGATATGAAAAGCGTTGTAGGTTCTATCGACAAAAATGCAAAAATTTTAGGAAAACATTCGAAATAACCGAAAGAAATATAATCCAAATTCAGAGTGGATCAAACGAGAACAAGAAATGGAAATCCCCAGGAAAAGACAGGCAACTTTTGGCTCTATCATTTGTCATCAATCCACAAAACTCTTGCACAAACTTTATCAATGCTAATTAATAACTCCAATGAAATCCCAAAATGGATCACTGAAGGTATTACATATCTCCTATCAAAAACGGGGTGAAACAGATGATCCAATAAATTATAGACCAATAACATGTCTGCCCATCACATATAAATTGATTACGTCTATCCTGACGAAATGTACTTACTCTTTTCTCGATGAAAACAACATTATTTCCCTGAAACAGAAGGGATATCAAAGAGCTTCATATGGTTGCAAAGCTCAAGTACTAATAAATAAAATGATCCTGGGAAATGTCAGGAAAATACGTAAAAATCTCAGCACAGTTTAGATAAATTACTGTAAATTCTTTTACACACTCTTGGATCCTTAAGGCTTTGGAAATGAAAAAAGTATCCTAGCATGAAAATCACATTATACCTAAATCACACCAAAGGTATTATCAATTCCAATTATTTGAATATCCGACGAGGAATCTTTCAAGGAAATTATTCTGTGCTGTTTGACCTTAATACCCCTTTCGCATGAACTAAACAGTAATAACTATGGTGCAATATATTTTCAATACTCTTAATTCGACCATAGCTAACATTGAGCGAGAAAACTTCTCACTTGCCACCGCATTCATCATTCTACGGCTGAAATTGGTCGTCTGTATTGCTCTGATCCAAAGGAGGCAGAGGATTAGTTCAACTAGAACTGTCTTACATAGCCACAACAATCGGTCTTCGAAGATACCTGGAAACTACAGAAACTAGAGAAACTACAGAAGACTGGATGATTACCTGTGTCAAAGAACACGAAAGAAATAAGAAACTTTATTAAGTAATTATAAAAGTAGTCAACAAATTCAAAATGGAATTTCAAGTGAGTGAAGAAGCACAAATAAACCATAGTACCCCTACTGCAGCGGCAAAGGACTTAAAAAATAAAGCAGAAGCAAATACAATGTACCAACTGCACAAACGATTGCAAAATAAGCCTCTTCTTATTCAATACTCTGCACGTATAAAACAAGATGATTTAGACAAACCCCATCAGTGGTTACGTAGTGCAGTGTTAAAAGCGGAAACCGAAGGTTTTATTCTTGCTGCACAATACCAATACTTGTTAACTAGAAATTACCAAGCACACATACTGAAAAATTGTCTTGACCCAAATTCTGATTCTGTGATAAATATCCAGAAACAATTGGCCATATTGTATCGAATTGCACAGTGTTAGTAAACATTGAATATAAAACTTGGCATGATAGAGTGGGCCAATAACTGCACTGCAAGATATGCAGCTTTTACGGGAAGGCAACTGCAAGAAACTTGTAAGAACATCACCCAAACTCGGTTACAGAAATAGGACTTGTATCAATTTTACGGGACTTTACCATACACATTGAACAATCAAATCTAATAGCCCAGACATCGTGATCAAAGACCACAAGAATAGAATGTGCTTTCTTAGTGACATGGCAGACCCTGAAGATTGTAATGGATCTTTTAAGATCCTTTAAAAACTATCAAAGGATCATGGAGTGTAAATCTCAAAAATGTGGCACACGAAGACATAAATAATTCAAGTTGTAGCCCTCAGATTGATTGGAAAAGGTTGAAATAGACACATTGAAGGGATTCCTGATAGCTCATGCCTTAAAGAATACAAAAAATTGTACTCACGAGTACAGTTCACACATTATCTATGTAAAATGTCTGTGATCTTAGTTTTTGTTTTATCCGTGTAAGATGCCATGATGCCATTTCTGATCTTACGTCTCTAGTTGGGACCCGGAAGGAAATCTGTATGCAACAGAACTCCAAGGAAATAATAATAATAATGAGATAGGACCTGTCACAATTCTATGGGACTACACAATACACACTGACAGAACAATCAAAGCCAACCGCCCAGATATTGTTATTAAAGACCACAAACAAAAAAAAAAGTGCCTTCTTATTGATATGACAGTCCCTGCTGACTGCAATGTATCTTTGAAGATATTCAAAAAGTTGTCAAAATACAAGGACCTTGAAATAGAAATCTCGAAAATGTGGCATATGGGAACATCAACAATCCCTGTTGTAGTTGGAGCCCTAGGACTGGTTGGAAAAGATTGCAGTAGACTAATTGAAGGGATTCCTGGATATCCATGCTTCAAAGAGATATAAAAAATTGTTCTGGCAAGTACAGCCCACAATTTACGAAGGGCTTTATCTATGTAATTTTTTTTTTTTGTCAGTGGAAAGTGTCATGATGCCATTTCTAACCTTTGGTCCCTGGGCGGGACCCGGAAAGAAATGTGTAAACGCCAGAAATCAAAGAAAATAAAAATAATAATAATAATAATAATGAACTTAATCCATTAATGCATAAAGTTTCCTTAAAACTTTAGTTTTTTTGCATAATCTACCTTGCTGGTAGTCTTTGGGCAGGATTTTCCATTCTAGGTAAACCCCTCACTAAAAATTGAATGCTATGGAACAATGGGTTAAATAGTTTCAGCATCCTAGGTTAGTCGTTTTATACCAAAGAAGGCATGAAATTTACTAAGTATTAAATATAGCGGTTGGCCCCAAACTGTTGGTTTATAGTGTACGTATATAATTTAACTATGTAATTGAGATGTGCATATATATGAAACTAAATGCTTTAAGAGTATTGATGAATTGATTATGAACTCGCATGATTTTTCTAAAGTATTTATAACATAAATTTAAAGAAATTTGCATTTGACAGATAATTATGCGCCGATTCCTTTGATCGTAAAGAAATCAAAAGAACAGCAACTTGAATTTCAGATACGTTCGAAATCAATTTAGAATGTTCCTTATTCTTTCATAAAGATTCCATTACAAATTTACATATTGCTAATGTAACATTGAACCCAATCGAATATTAATGTCACATTCACTTAGTAAGTAAATATATTTTAACTTTTTCCAACAAACAGTATTCTCTCTTAATATTTAAAATCTTAAAAACAATTCTCTCTCTCTTATTACTTATCTCACTGGTCGTCTCGATTAATGAATTAGTCTGACTGACTCAGTAGAGAGATCGATCATTAATGGACGGTCTAGACATTTTATCTAAATAATTAAAGCTTAGTATCTATCTACCTGGGCACGTCGTAATGGTGATTTTCTAAGGGTAGCGTAGATGCTGCACAAGGTCGAAAGTGTGGAGCACCCAATGAAGATCGAACTCACGATACAGACAAGCTTGCTAACCATTACACCACGGCCTGCGTCTGGATAACCATTCCTGCTGAGTAGGGAATTCAATATTCACTGGATTCCATATTTTTGTCAAGTTTAACCTAGTAAATAATAATAATGACTGCTAGTTTTCGAGTACACACGTTTACAAGGGTGACTAGTTAATCGTTGCTAAGACACATCTGTGTTTTTTTCCACAGAACAAACACGTTTATAAAGCAATTATAGTGAGTAAACTTTACAATTTTTGAGAGAGAGATAGAACGCATAATCTAGTGTGATCAACAGTTTTCAATAACGTTAAGAACCTCAAATTATGTGACTTCACGCTAGCACGAACACACACACACACACACACACACACACACACACACACACACACACAAATAAACGGTTTTCGTACAGCTTCGGCTACTATGGTATAGTTATCAACCTCAACCCAATGGGTCGCGTCTTCGAGTCTTTATTATCAAGAAATAACCCCCTTAACAGATACACCGTGAATTCGATTGATGAATTGATTTGTTTTTTACGTTTTAATACGGTTTTTATTTTTACGGTTTAATACATCTTTTGATGGTTCAGTACGTTTTATACGTTTTTTGTAAAAGCCGAAACATATTTGGGATTGTAAGAGCATTTCTTTCTTTGCGAGTGAATATTGCATTAACAATTTTTTGAGAATAATAATAATTCTTCCAGATGCAAGTCTCATTATTTAACCCATAGAGGGGTGAGGAGATGGATTCATAGCTTTTCTATGAGTATTTGTGCGTATGTGAATGCAATGAATCCAACTGGAATTCGAATTCGGCTCTCCGAATTCTCCTTCCGAGTCGTTATATACAACACCACTCGCACACTGGGATCGTATCCTTTAGCCTATATTAACAAGAAGTGCAGCTCCTCGACAGATCGACCATGACTCATGGTCAAAACGGTAATGTTCTAACCACGTGCCCATTTGTAATAAGATGTATGTTTCTGTGTGTCTGAACACTCTCTCACACACACGCACACGCGCATACACACAGCGTGAGAGAAATGAGTACAGAGTAATATATGCACACAAGCACGAAATTGAATATTTTGATCGTCTTAATAGTAGAAAATCATACTTGTTCTATTGAAATATGGTAAAGGATGTATTTGGGGGTCTGGATTTTATCCATAGCTTACAAAAAGGATTGATTACTTCTTTTGACGTTGTTGTGTGAATATTTTCCAAAATTGTAAATAAAGGAATTACTTATTTCTATTGTAACAATTTATCATAGCTTTCCTACGGGTGTTTGTACGAAAGTGAACACAGCGACAGCGGCTGTAATTTGAAATAAGCACGCCGGTCCCACTAGTCCACGCTGATAACCACTAAGCTACACAAAAGTCCGATGTCTGATGTAGCATTCTTGTATTAACAAATTCGTGGATTTAATTCATGGTAAATGTATATTTTAGATTTTATTCTAATCTTAGAAAGGTCTTACTGGAATTAATTTTCTCTCGCGTATACGTGTTAACGGTAAATTATGTTAATGATTTTATGTCAGGCCCGTTACTATGGTAATGGTAATGATGAAATTAACCATTTCTATAGAGAACACATTCGACATTCATTCTCCGAACAGTTAGCGTTTCGTTCGGTTCACGTTTAAAAATATGTTTCTTAAAGCAGTTTTTCAGGAAAATAGACATCGGAAGTTCAGTAACTGTTATTGGTCTTTCTAGTAGTGATGGGAATTTCCTTTCTAACCTTTTGTTTAAGGTCGTGCAGAAAAGTCAAACCATAATTATATCCGCACCAGAAAGTGTCTGACTCTTTCTGTCATGCTCGATCTTTACAAGAGTCCCAAACTGTAGTATTGCTGCCATATTGGGACTGGAGATGTCCAATGATCACTTTCCAGCCTTAACAGATTCCAAAAGTATTTACATAACCTTGTGAATGATGAATTATTTTCGATCCTAAAGCCACTTTCCCACAGACGAAACACCGCAAGCCTATTGCTACTCTATCTCTACTTCCATAGCAAAATTTCAGATATTCTACAGTCCTTAGATTCACCAGTTTAGGCCTTTACAGCTAAAACTCCCAGGCCACATATACAGGTTCGAATCATATACATTCCCTTCGTATCCCATTGGTTAGAAGGAATTCCTAATTAATTTCTTCCCAAGAACCGCTACTTTGTGGAACAGATTTACGAGATGGTGTTTTCCCGATCACTACAATATTAACCGCTTGAAGCCTAGGGTTAACTTTCCTACTTATCCTCATAAACTGTAGTTCTTGCCTCCTCCACTGAATATTTTCATAGTTTTAATAGTTGGAAACATTTCTTTAAGTAACCCTCTACTTTGAGTTGATGACTCGGAAGACATATGTGAGCTTAGATCTGACGAGTCTATTTAAGAACATGACTTCTTGGTATGGAGCAATGGATAGCGGCTCGAATTGCGGAATCGGGGAGCCGAGTTCGAATTTCAGTCGAATCGATTACATTCACTTACGAGCAAATACCCTTGGGAAAGGTATGAATCAATTTCTTCTCCCCCAGGACAGAGTGAGTTCTCTATGGCAACGGGTCTACCGCAACCTACTGCAGGAAAAAAATCTGCCTCGTCAGTCATACCTAAGCGTGTATAACTGACTGAGCGTTAGTTAAATCTAAACACAATTTGGTCTGGCACAAGCTTACAGATGTGGGATATCAAATGGGACCTATTTAATAGTAGTAATAGTCTATACGACTAACTTGCAAGCTATTAATTCTCAGCGCACATGTGGTGGTTTCGCACATATAACATCTAAACCACTAACAACTTAGGTATGCCAACTGTAGAATATAATAATGACAATTCTGAGCGCTGTTGATCTTGATGCCTTTAATAAACCATAACCTTTCTTTTTTGGCACACATCTGCCGTTCGATAGGATGCACGCGATCTTGTATCTCCCAACATCAACATTTGTTTGCTGCTTTTACAAGAAATGTTGTGATAACAAGGATAGCACTCTTTTAGCAGCCAGATCGGCTTTGCCAAAGCATATTGGCCAAAATCGATTCTATTGGCCGCAGATTTGTCTTTCCTTTCCTACATTTTATACTTTTTAGTTATGTTTTCCTCGCTTGCATATAAAATTATAGCCAGACCATTTTCTCTTTGACTTCAGGCAAATGTTTCGAAATGTTAGACGCTTTAATCTGGTCGGCAATTATCGTAATTATCTATAATATAGACATGACGAAGCATTAAGCTATTATATATCAATACGCATATAGTATAATTTTCATTAGATATTCAGAAAATATACATTTTTCTTTTATCGACGAGTTTCTAAAATGAAGGATTTTTTTTTCTGAATTAAAAGAAGAAAAGAGACTATTGTTTTCAATTTTAACTCTAACTAGCCGGAACTGAGTTACTGTATAAAATATTATTTTTCTATGTGTTATATCCTTTCAGAACGTGAGCAATGATGGCTTTTCACAACTTCTTGACATTTGTTTCTCTAAGTAATGTACTTTACTTAGTAAAGTATGTTTCTTTTTACTTGTTAATTTTAACACTGCCAAAACGAAACTGCACTATATAACCTGAATGACTCCTGTCTGCCTTCAATCTGTATGGCTGATGCTAACCTCCAGGAGAGTGTCTCGTTGCCTCTTCTCGGGTTAACATTTTCTGCTGATATAAAGTGGAAAGATTATATTGAATCGGTTGCTAGGTCTGTTGCAAAGACAGTTGGTGTATTGTGTCGTACTAGACAATTTTTCTCTCCAGAATCCGTTTAACATATTTACAAGTCTACCATTCGTCTATGCTTTGAATATTGTGACCACATATGGTCTAGTTCTATATTTAGATATTCTTGATAAAATCCAAAGAAGAAACTGCAATGTTATTGGTTTTGATCTGGCATCTCGGCTTCAGTCACTTTCCCAGCACCATAACATTTCCTCTCCGTGCCTTTTCTATAAATATTTTCATGGTAATTTTTCGGATTAGTTTTTCGCTATGGTACCTAGACTTTATGAATTTAAGTGCAGTCTCATCAATTTACAATCGAGTTGGCTAGATGTAGCCGTAATTTATATGCTAATTGTCTCTTCACTCGCACGTCTCGCTTGTGAAATTCTTCTTGTTTTTTTTATTTTCCAGCCAACTTTGATCTTCAAAAATTTAAATGCACCGTTAATCGTTATCTACTGTCTTCTTGATTCCTCTTCTTTTGTTGTATACACTCCTTAACAATGGTTTTATTTTACTTATTCTTTTTCACTCAGTAAACCACTGTGCCTTAGTGGCTTTACTGCTTTGCATGGAGTGAAAAGATTTAAAAGAATGAAGAAGAGGCTTGAAGCAACAGAAGTGTGCTGAGAATCACATGGACCGAACATGTGAGCAACGACGAAGTTTTAGAAAAAAATGGAAGTCAAAAGAACACTAAGCATCAAAAAGAGAGAGTTGAAATTTATAAAGCGCATAACGAGGAAAGAGGGCTTGGAAAATTTGATACTCATAGGACAGAGTGAAGGTAAGAGGAACAGAGGTACAGGTTTAGGATCGCAGAACAAGGTTTAGGAGAGATAACAAAAAGAAAAAAATATTAAAAGCTACAAAAGACAGGAAACTGTGAAGAGCCATGATTGTTATCGTCCTGAAGGGGCGTAGCGCTGACAAGAAGAAAAAGAAGTAATCTTTGTCACTTTAATTTCTTTGTTCTTGCTTGGCATTCACTTAAATCTATTAAATAGGGTACTCACTGTTTCCGATTCCTTTTCTGACCTTCGGTTTGTCTTGTGAGTGTTACATTCTCTAAGCTTTGTTTCCTTATAAAGAGTCCCAAAAATGTCAGTTGTTTCTCTGTTCTTATGCCATTTTGGAAATTTCCATTGCACTTTCCCTCGTCTGTTGGTACAAGATCCAAATTTAAATATCGAAGCCTTCACAATGCCAAATCTTCACAGAAGGTTTCTTTTACAAGTAGGTCTTAAAAAGCGTTTATTAAGCGTGATGCTACCAGTTTGCTTTTTTATTGTATTGACTCAATGACCATTAAGCTACTGATCTATTCGTCTTAATCTAAAAAAAAAACTGATGGCTCCTTCGAACAGCTGAGTGCATCGATAATGCCGCCGATGACCGCTTGTATCTACTTTGCTGCAATTATCTTCACACGTGTTGAGAAATATAAACGTTAAGACCTCATTAATTTTCTAAGTAGAATTATATCGCTATGATGTAGAATGACAGCTGATACCCACTGAAATGTCAGTTACTGACTTATCATTGAAATTTATCAATATATAAGCAACGACTTCTCTAAATGTATTCAAAACAGAATCGTATTATTACTAATAAAATTTACAGTAACATAACTACACCCACACGTACACATACACACATATTCTGTTATCTAGACCAGAAAATTGAACAATTCTGCCTTCTTACACCAAAAAAGAAACAAAAAGTAAAAGTTATGTTTCCTCAAACAAGTGTACCCAGAAAAAATATAACGTTTGCAACAATAATGTCACATTAGAAATAAAATTCATTATTTTCTTTGACATTACTTCGTTTATATTCCGTATACGAAAACAAAATCAGCAGATATGGGTTTTGAGGTATCCAAAATAGTGATGTGAATTTTTAATGAAGGTAAATTACCCTTGCCAAATTGTTAAAGCATTCCGTGACTGAGTAGTCAGGAAGAATAGTGGTTTCTCCTACAAAGAAATTCAGATTCCGGTATTAAGTAGTGTGGACATAGATATCAACATTGAACAGCGATAATCTTTATGCTTAAATTGTTAGTCATGGGACAACTGCCTTTAAACATGAAACAGACTGGCGTCATTCAGTGTTGATACCTAAACTCAAACTACTTATAATTACATTCGCACTGTCCTGATATTAAGAACTTTTCTCTCAAAAATATCGCATACGTTAAAAGGTATATGTATATACCTACACACATATATGTATGTATGTAAAAAAGAAAGAGAGTGATAGAGGGAGAGAGAGAGAAATTGATAGATATAAACGGTGTGGGCATAGGGATCAACATTGCATCTTGACTACCAGTTTCACTGGTGATTGCTATGTTTACACTATCTATCTATCTATCTATCTATCTATCTATCTATCTATCTATCTAAAATGGGGGCGCTGAAAAATTACGGTCCAAATCACTTTTCCAAATTTGACCAGACTTCATGTTGAGAGTTTTTTTTTAAATTATTTTATTATTTGATTTCTATTTTATACACATTTCCTTCCGGCTCCCAACCAGAGACCTAAGGTCAGAAATGGCTTCATGACGTAAAGTCATTCATCATGTGCGAACTGTACTTGTGAGTACAATTTTTTGTATTTGTTTAAGGCATGGGCTACCAGGAATCTTTCCGATCAGCCTATTGAACCATTTTTCAATCAATTCGAGGACTATTATTATTATTATTATTATTATTATTATTATTTACAATACAGCTGAAGTATCAGTGACGAATTAAACTACAATGGAGTGAACCTCTGTAAAATAAATTAATGTATCATAGTAAAATATTGTAGTGAAAATTCGCGTATTTCTCTTTTTGATGATCCAAGTTTATGCGTGACATTACTCAATTGTATGTTCTTGGCATCTTTCTTTTTCTTTCCATCTTAATTACTTTTTGGTTTTATATGACACATTATTGTGTTGTTATGATGATATTCAATTATAAAAAATGCAATAACTTGACTCTTTACCTAAGAGCACCAAATCTCTCGTTTCGTTAAAAAAATAAATTCACATGCACATAATTCACATTTAAATGGAGTTTTTAATAAGAAAGTAGCAAGCTCAAAATTACTTAAACATTTTTATTTTGTCAGAAGAGACAACAAAAGAATGGAGAATAATGAACAATTGAAAACAGAAATAAAGAGGAGCTATTATCTTCATATAGCGGTAGTCCGTGTTGTTAAACAAAAGCCGACACTTGAACAGCAGTTATTTTTCCTCAGGTAATTTTGTATTGGAAAACATCACAAATCCAGCACTTCAATAGATCCTCTGATTTCTTTATAGCCAATGTACTGTTTTATTTGTGAGCAGCAATAGAAAAATGCATCTCCTAGTAGTACTGTCCGACCTGTATAATCACCCACTCCGTGATCCGAGTACTTCTATGGCCCGGCAACTGTCATGGCTCTGCAACTCGTATGGTTCGGTACTTATTTTAGTCAACCGCCAATAGTTCGTTGAACGACTGCGAAGGCAGCGCCACATGTTGTTTACATCTTTCCGCAGCTGCCGACAGCAACAGCGTATTTTGATGATATGGTTTTGTTAATTTCTTACATACAGCTGTATATTTACCCATTCAGGATAGTAAGTATATATTATATTTTGATTTTAAGCTTCTTTTAGTCGAGTCAGTTGGGCACATATTAAAAGAGGGCTTAGAAAATTTGATACTCACAGGACAGATTGATGGCAAAAAAG
The DNA here is from genome assembly GCA_903632075.3 of Acanthosepion pharaonis. Classification (NCBI taxonomy): domain Eukaryota; kingdom Metazoa; phylum Mollusca; class Cephalopoda; order Sepiida; family Sepiidae; genus Acanthosepion; species Acanthosepion pharaonis. The sequence continues at coordinate 4,215,900 of CAHIKZ030001813.1, forward strand.
GGACAAGGGAAACAACGCATAACCTACCTAGGGAGTAAATAGATGGCGGAACAAATGGCAGGAAGTTGCGGAGGACCAAGACCGCCAACATCCTGAAGGGACACGGCAGATAGAAAAAAAGGGGTATTTTTTAGGTGTGATTAATGTCAGCCGGCATTTACTGTGATCCGGCAGTGGCCTAGTCCAAAGGGTATCATATTAAAGAGGTTGGGGTGTATGTAGTATTAGCGTAATATATGTACTCCTTTAACTTTAAGGGCTTACAGCCATATCATGTTGAAAGGCCGGTTTTCCTACGATCACCGGAGATAAGCAACATCGAGTCTGGTCAGTACTAAGATGTGTGACCTTTTGGGAACACCAGGTGCTGTAAGCTGGGATGTGCGGGTGGTGCAGTAGATAACGGATAATTCGTCACTGATACTAGCCGGGGTCGTTATATTCGTTTACTCGCAAATATACTAGGGAAAGGTATAAATTCATCCCCCAGCTATGGATTAATTAGTAGGAATTGTATCTGTAAAGCATTATTATCTTTAAAAAATCTTACAATCTAGAAATATTTTCTAGTTTTGAATAAAATGCAAAAGGTTGGCAAGCCGTAAAAAAACAATTCAATAAAACTTTAAAGCTATTTAGTTGAATTTTTCAACTAAATGCTAAATGTTGATGCACAATAAATTTTAGTACTCAAAACTGAGGTGCACACAATATAGTATTTAACTGATAATATCACTTCTATAGTAAAAACGTACATTTTTAAGTGTCGATTGGGTACCTTTCAATTTGCATAATCTCCGTGCGAAAAAAACTCTCCAATACTACTAAAACAACCGAATCATAATATGCCAATGATAATGTTTCACCAATTCATTCACACGAAGAAATGGCTCTGTTACCAACTTCAATAAAGACTATTTTATTATATATAATTTTGGTGTATCCGTCAATATCCGGAAATCCAAAATTCCATCTCAACCTGCTTTCAGATTGTAATCACACCATTTCCACAAGTACTGGTGGATCATTTTCCATGTATTACAAATATTCCCTCAATGTAGTGTAACATCATGAAGGATATAGAAAACTGAATATGTCCTGGCCACGTTTTTTTTTTAAAACTTTACCATTGTGTCTTTGGAAGCAAAAGTCTAAAATCTAAGCTCACAGTATATGAAACTGGCGCCATTTCAACATAACCTTACGAGTGCGAGACTTGGACTCTGTATAGGTGAATCATTAAGAAACTTGAGCGATTCCATCAGCAAAAGCTCGAATCAGTTATGAACATTAACTAAAAGGATTATATGTCCAACTGTCCTTAGGAAGGCTCAAATCAACTGAACCGAAGCCACCAGAATCAAACACCACCTTTGATGGAAAGACCCTAACTTCGCATGAAGCTAACCACCTTATGCGTCGCTTTAAGGGCCAGTAGAAACAGACTATGAAAACCTCCACCTGCAGAACAGCAAGGCCTCTGATCAGCAGAGTGGAGGTTCTGAGGGACGTAAAACTACCACTTAGTTGCTGTTGTTCCCAGGTTCACACAAACGTGTATATGCACAAAATCTGAGTATCATCTATCATTTATTCAATTGAGAAAGTAGAATAACATATATCATATGTTTATTATTTCAAAGCCCTCATGAAAATTAAATTTCAGCATTAAATGACCCATAAAAAGTTGATATGCCGTTAAAAAAACAAATCAAAGCCTGTAAAACAAAGAACTAACAAAAAATTAGCATCAAACTGCTTTGCTCAAAATATCTTCGAGCAAGAAAAACGGGACAAGTAGCACAGAGCAAAGGGTCACCAGATACAAGTGGGATTAGCTTCAGCGATCATTTGTAACCTATGTGGACGAATGTTTCATCCAAGGATCTGTTTTGCTACCTACCAAAGGAACGAGAATAAAATACTCTGAAATAAGAGAAGTCGACAGTAAAAACTTTCGGATAAAGTGTAATATCCTATTTATTTAAAATGCCATGTCAAAGATGGCAATGTTAGTGCATAGTGTAATGGTTATCACCGTGAAAAGTAAAATCGACGAACCGAGTTCAAACCACGCCCTTGTCTGATGCGTTCACTAACGCCTTTTTAAGAAAGGCATGAATCCATTTCTTATTCTCTCAGCTACAGATTAAATAGCAGGAAAGATTGGGCTTACTAGTCTTGTGTGACACCCAGTCTAGGAGAGGGATTATTCCGAATTGAATAAGGTTATTTAATTCAGAATTCTTTTTGCCAAGAATTAATAGCAAATTCAAATATATTAAGAAACGGAATCTGTGGAGATTTATGATCGGTTACCTTCTGAATGAACATGACATAGAGAGAGAGTGAGAGAGTGAGAGAGAGTGAGAGAGTGAGAGTTTATGTCTGTTACTAAGCCTCATCTGTATTTGAATGCTTGCTAGTATTAATCAATTAGTTCATTTTGCTAGAGTAATTAAGTGTGGGCCAGGTCGATAAAGAATCTTTAATTCACGGTTCAATCGTTATCAATCCTCCTTATCCTCATGGTATTCACTTCTTTCTATCACCTTCATATCATACACCTCGTTCAGCAACCCTCTAGCTTTGGTGTCTCTTGAGCCTTGTATCTGCTGAAATTTAGTCACTTTTAAGATATTAGTTTTTTTTACTTTACTTTCCCCTCTCTCAAACACACAGACACACACACAGAAACACACACAGACACACACATGTTAAATAAGGTGTATTTAGGTAGCAATAATTCTTTCACACATGTTGCGATGAATAATATATATTCTATATATATATATATATATATATATATATATATATATATTTCGTTTATTCAATTTTTTATTAATTTAAAAAAATTTTTGAATTAGTTGTTTGATATAATCAGTAAATTTACCAAAGTTCATTTTTTCCCAAGATTTTACGACAGTTTTCAAGGATTTCGTTTTCGTGTTTTTATGCAACCAGAATTGACCTCACACACTTACATAAAAACGAAATCCTTGCAGACGAATGTAGCAACATTCGAAAGTACTCGGGGAAAAAATTAACTTAAATTTACCGATTACTTAAAACACCTAATTCGGAAATTTGAAAAAGTTAATAAAAATGGATAGACAGAAGCTTTCGATACTATATATATATATATATATATATATATATATATATATATATATGGTGCGATGGGTAAATTGTTCGCCATTTTATATTTTTAATTTCGTCCATGCGCGTTGTTTGTTTTTGATTTAATCTACTGCATAGTATAGTAGGGTCAGTTGGGCACCGTCTGTGAGAAAAAGAGCACCAAAAATTTGGAGACTGTATGCTGTAATGCTTGGCATTCGCGCCGGAATCTCCAATACGAACATTTCAGAGTGTTTGAGTGTCAATCTGAGGACAGTGCAAAGGATTCAGAAAGAGTTGGATGAGACTAATGGTGATTAGAAAGGTGTTTGGTGTGTTCACTAGTGATGGCGACGTTATGCCTCACCTTCCCATAGGACCTCAGACTCAACACAGATCCCTACAACACGTGCCTTGAGGAGGTAATGCTGCCCAGGGGCAAAAGGGTGGCTTCTGAAAGACCCTATGTCAGGTTACAGGACTCTGCACTATGTTACACAAGCAGGAGAATCAAGTCATGGCTGTCAGACAATTTCTGCGATTACATCACCCCTTACATCTGTCCACCTTACTCCTGAGACCGCAACCTCCTTGATTATTATGTGTGGGGCGCAGTTGAGTGAGAGACCAACAAAACTCCTAGTAAGACCAAAGATTAACTGAAGGCAAGGATTATGGCAGCATTCAACAAATTAAAATCGTTCAGAAGAGTTGAAGGAGGTTCCGAAGTCGTCGAAAATTTCAAAAATAAGTTATTCCAAAATTGAAATGAAACTGGACTAGGGACTTTAATTTAATTCTATAATTGAATTTAAAGTTTTTAGTTTCTGTTTTTGAAACATGGTAATTCGTGAGTAGAGATGGAACCATATTTTTAAATTAGTAAATTTATAATATTTATGCTCAGTAAAATTTGCATTGAGCACTGTGTTGTAAAAATAAAAAATATTAATAAGGACACCGGATTATATACCTTACTGTTCGTTCCCTTTATTATTATTATATATATATATATATATATATATATATATATATATATATATATATATATATATATAATAAAAAAGGCTTAAACACTAGGGTTTAAGCCTTTTATTATATTCTTACTCTGTCCTGGACATTGAGTTCTACCGGGATTCTATCCTCTTGGAATTATTTTTTATACAAATATATATATATATATATGTATGTATGTATGTATGTATATATATTTACATATTTTAAATATATGAGAGATTTTAAGGTTGTTAAAGCGATACTGGTAGCTGACAGTTCAACATGGATAAGTCTTTTCAGTTCAAAGTGTAGCACTAATTGATTATCCATCGAAATAAACACGACTATTTTGTTATATTTTTATGAATTTATTTAAACAACATTAACCTGATATGATTTTTTCAATACAGCTCATGCGATTTTCCTGTTTACTTCCGACTCAGTGCGAGTTTGGATGTTATTATTGAAAGTGAATTTGATAGAGAATTAGCTTTTCTATTATCTGCGAATTATTTGTTGCAGCACTTCGTTGAATTTCGATGTTTACTGGCGTGACACTTTTATTTTAGACGTCTGTTAAGACCCCCCATCACTGATTTTGTTCGGATTGCATACAATAAGAACCTCTTTTGTTCTATTCAAATAGACACGGAGATCTATAGATTTGGATGAATAAAACAAATTACACGTAAGAATATATATATGATGTTTATATTATATGTGTGTGTACGTGCTTGTAGATCTATGTAAATACAGACGCATACATATTTTTATTACGAACTTAAACTTTTATATATCACCTTTTGACATTACTTAAACAGCTGCATATTGCCTGATAGATATTGTAATAAAATAGGACAAAGTGATTTAATAACAATGTTGAATATCATGAGCGTCTTTACTGTCAAATAGCATAAATGTACTGAAAAACATTGAAGATTCATGAATGAAATGTTTTCCTGTTTAGTCACAGATCTCACTCACTGTCTGTGTGTCTGTCTGTCTCTCTCTCGTTCCGTGTCTGTCTCTCTGTCTGTAGAATGAAGAAAATATAAAGAAAAAAGATTATTCGGATGGTTAGAAAAACTTCCCATTTTTCAAGATTGGTAATTTTTATGGCTTAAACAGTGAAAGAGATGATTGCCGAAATACAAACTATTGCTTTGACCTTCACTTAGTAATTTAATGAGTTTAGAAACCTTTATGAAGATTTTTGATATTTTGAATAATTTTCTAATATCTATCGTCTTCTTTATGTTTAAATTTTATACAAAGAATATTTGTCCACAAACACACGCACACATTAATCGATAACGTGTCCTAAATTACTTCAAAATTACTAGAATCTAACGTATTTTAATGCGATCACTATTTTGCCAAGAAAGTATTCAATACAGAAAAAGTGCAAGAATAGTCAACAGTTAATGAAAGTTCAATCGACTTCTTTCTCGATCGACTTCAAAGTTTCATAGAACACACTTAGTCAGGGCCCTTGATTTTAAAAGTGACAAATAAATTAACATTTTAATTGTTAATATTGATACTATATATTTTGGTTACAAAGAGTGCTTGCCTTAAAACATTATTTTCCAAAAATACCATTGTCGACCTCGTTTTGAAAATGCACATTTTTTTATGCATAATTACATCACACACACACACACACACACACACACACACACACACACACACACACACACACACATATATATAGAATGCAAGGTTTATATATATATATATATATATATATATATATATATATATATATAAGGCAGGATGTTTGTGTGTGTGTGTAACGAATACACGGCTGCAATTTTCGAAGGATTTGTACCAAAATTTACATGCACATACTCCAAGTTAGCGGGAAGGCCAGGACCGACGTCGCATTTCCCAACTCCCATCGATAGTGGAAATAATCGATATTTTCATGCTTCTACGGCAGTTTTCATGTAGTTTGCTACCATTTTCTACTGGCCAGAGTGGGAGCCAATAGCTGGCTGCCACGAATAGGCAGGAAGATTCTATTGGCCAGCGTGAGAGACAACAGCTGACTGACACGAATGTTAACTAGCATGCTAGCATGAAAAAAAAATCGATAGCTGCATTCGTCACAAGTGGGAAAAATTTAAATCTGCATGGAACTTTACTCCAATTGGCTCATTCGCTTTCTTAAACTCAACGTTGATTCTGATTCCGCAGAACTGGGTTGGGTATGAAAAAGTATTTGTTGTTAACATTCTTTTTTCATTCAGTTTTTCCAGTTACGAGTCCTTTTTTTAAAGCTGATCGTTTTGTGTTCATTTTGTTTGGTCCTTTTGTAACAGATTTAATGTTAAGTACAGAGCATAGAAAAAATTCGCAGTGTGAGATAGGCAAGAAGTAAGGCATGTAGCAACATCAGCACGGAAAAGGGCTTCCTTTAAAGGCAAGGAAGGGCAAAAATATTTAAAGTCAAGTGATAGCGATTGCTGTATGAGTCGTACGATTTTTGAATCAAGCACGGGCAACGCCGGGCCATGCTGCTAATACACACACACACACACACACACACACACACACACACACACATATATATATATATATATATATATATATAATTGAAAAAGAAGTTGAAAATGCAACTAGAGTCTTTAAGAATATTTATTTAGGATAATATTACCGCTTTCACAGTTCTATGATTTTCAAACGTTGAAATAGATCTTGGCATAGGCACACGCCTGTCTATCTCAATTTAAATTTGAAAATCATAGAACTGTGAAATCGGTAAAGTCACACTAAATAAATATTCTTAAAGACTCCAGTTGCATTTTCAACTTCTTTTTCCGATATATTTTTACCGTTGTGGGATATATATATATATATAAACTTATTTTCTTATGTGTATTTATATATGACAACAGATATTTTGTGTCGATAAATTTTAATGAACGACTTTTCCAAATTACGAATAATCCTTCTCAGACAAGGAGGACATTTCTGACAGAATTTCATCCGTGTCTTCAAAGGATTATTTGTAATTTCGTAAAAGTCCATCATTAAAATTAATTGACATAAAATATCTGTTGCCTTTTAACAATATTTGCCTTAAAAACATGAGCTGCTGAAATGCACAGAATATATATATATATATATATATATATATATATATATATATATATATATAAATCTATATACGATTCAGCGTTCTTTCCATGAGACTCAGTATTTTTAAAAAACAACTATATCAAGTGGTTCATTTACAATTTGTGTCTGACGAGTTGGGAAACCATAAAACTCTTAGTTGCACGATAAGCGTAGGGAAATGTGTATTTATTTATATATATATATATATATATATATATATATATATAATATATTTCTGTCTATGGTAGAACAGAGTTTATAGCTAGAGTGTGTATATATGATTCAAAACTGAATTAGTGACTTTCAATTTCACGAGCAAAAGGTCGCATTTCGACATGAAACTGGTAGTCACTATACTGTGTTTATTCTTATATCCATTCTTCTTGTGTGTGTGCGTGTGTATGTGTGTGTGCGTGTGTATGTGTGTGTGCGTGTGTATGTGTGTGTATTTGTTAAGAAAGTTCCTGAACATTACAGAAATTTTAAGAATTTCAAGCGACTAGTTTTCCTCAATCTTTTCATTTCCAGGTATATGCAGATTTATGCAGTGTAACTCTCTCGAAGTTTACAGTCGACATTCCCATTCGCATCAAAGAATTCCTAATATCAGAAAGATAAAATTGATTTCTCGCGTGCAGTTGAGAACACATCTGCTGAATGATTCCAATGTTCGTTTCAGACGAATCGATATGCCAAATTAAACAGGCGTCTGGAGAAGAAACTATCGGACAGAGTAGCTTATTGGCAGTTACTAAGCTTAGCTTAGTACAAGGTCATAAGTATAGGGCACCCAGGATCGAATTCACCACGGTGGTAATGGTTTATGCTAGGCTGCCTCATTAACCATTACGCCACGATGAGGCAGGATCTTTATAGCAGTTCACCAAGTTCGAGCTTGACGAATTCGTGACACCTGACAAGCCATGAAATAGATGATATGGCCAGACCAGTTGGGAGGTAACCGAAATTTAAATATTCTGGCCCTATCATTCTGAATTATTTTATTCTGTAACCGACAAAGTATCTGGAAACTGGAAACTGGGGGGGGACCTATTTATGAAGAACCGTTTCAATTAAGCTGAGAAATTCTGACATAACCTTACTCGATTTCATGCCCTTTGGTTATCACCTTTACTGCTTCCAGATGAAATTGTCGTAAATGACAAAGACATCAATACATTAAGGAAAATATACTTCGGTTCGAAAACATTATTCGGCAAAGAAACCTAACATGAAGAAAACTAACAATGGCGGTGATCTTACATAATTCTTCTGTGCGCCAGTTCTCGGCATTCGTCTCTTGTGTGGTTGATTCTGCACAAGCCTTCAGCATTCTAATCAAATGATATGTGCAGCTAGTCTGGCTGTTGGTTCTAAAAACTGAGCTGTCTGACACTCATACAAAGCGTTTTGACTTCGTGTGGTGAGTTGGCGTCTTCAGGTTAGTTTTGTTTTTTCATTCTCTCCTGAAGACGCCGATTTAGCGCACGAAGGCGAGAAGCGTTGTTATAAAAAACTTTTCCACTTTGTCTTTATATATATATATATATGTGTGTGTGTGTGTGTGTGTAGTTGCATTGATGTGAGTTCGTCAGCCTATATAATATGAAGCAACTTTTCAGTTTAATAAAATCTCACCCTACCAGAAAAGTTATTGCAAATATTTCTATTAAAAAAAATGATATACGGTGACATTCCAATGGTATATTTATCATAGAAATATAAGTAGATCCTGAAAGGTCTATCCACATCGGTTGGCTAATAAAATGCTATTGTTAAAAAACTTGACTAGCGTCATAAAGTCTGGTATAATGTACATATAATAGTATATTCGTGATTAAATTCGTGGTTATATGATAAGAAAAAAAACGGGAAAAATATATAATTCATGTATTAGAATTAACTAAATAAAACTTAAAGCGATATCTTATTTTATATGTGAATCTATTCAGCACTAATCCAGTGAAATCAAGTTTATTCAAATTCATTCATTTAATTTTGCACACACAAGCAATCAAGATGATAAAAAATGTCTACAGAAAGCAACATAAATATCTATCTATTCATGATACATCCGGCACACTTCTGTAATACATAAACCAACAACTACTAATTTAAATTTTTGATTCAGTGTTGAATGAAGGAACGTTTTTAACGAAAATCACTTTTAATCTATTGCATGCGTTGAAAACCATCATCTAATACAAACGAATTCAATATTGATGATGTGATTACAGTTCTGAGTAAAAAACAATTGAAAAGAATTGATGTTGTATAGAATTTAAATGAGAAGGCGTTTCGGCGTCGGATTCTTTCTTTCTTTCTTTTCCACCTTCGCTAATATCGCTGCTTTACTCTCCTGTTTTTTTTTCTTTTTTCTTTTTTTCATTTCAACATTTTCTCCTTTAATATTTCCCTCCTTCCGTTTCTTTCTTTCTTTTAGACTGAAATTTAAATGCAACTTCTCGAATCATTGATTGAATGACGCCACTTAGAATGTATCAATTGTAGAAGTTTAATTTGTAAAGATTAGCAACTAAGGATAACCAATCATTAAGAAGAGAGAGAGAGAGAGATTCATTTTCATTACTCGAAGAGTGAATTTTATATGTTTGATAATAGCAGCCTGTATAAAACATTATTCAACGCCATAAACGACCAAAAAATTGTAGGTTTTCATCAGTTAAGCATAGTAAATACCAAGTATTGTTTTCTTTAGAGCTGTTTGTTTTAATTGCACTCAAACGAAAACAGGAAAAATAACAGAAGGGAATCTCTTATGTTCCTAGAAATTTCAACTGTCTCTTCCCCTGATGTTAACTGTAAGCATCCTTTTTGCTTCGATTTTCTTCGTCATCACACACGTATTTGTCCAGTGTACACTCAACATTCTTCTATAGTATCAGACAATCTAGAAGAGACAGGGGACATTAATGCTTGGGAAATTTGATACTCGCTGGACAGATTGAAGGCAACGCATAACATACTTAGTGAGCTTGAGTAAATGGATGGTGGGACAGGGTTTAGGAGAAACAACAACAAAAACAAAAAACAAAACAAAAAAAACAAAACAAAGTAAAAAACAAAAAAAAACAAACAAAAAACAAAAACAAAATCAAATGCATTAAGAGCTACAAAGGACAGGAACTTGTAGAGAGCCAGGATCGCTTACGTCTTGAGGCATACAAAGAAGAAGACTAGATTGGCAGCAATGTCTCCTTTTACATTCGAAATGGCTAGATGTGATATTTAGTTAAGCTCCCCCCACGAGGGTTACATGTGGCACAAGGCCGGGTTTAACGTGGGATCTCCGAGCCCGTAGGCTCGGCCAAAAATATTCCTTCTTTGAACCCGCATAAACGGGTTCAGGGGCAGTTAACCACCCCGAACGAGACTCTGCCCTTCAGCGGAGCCTCGTCCGGGTTTCTCTCCGCCCGAAGGCAGAGAGTTAGATTGTTAGCCAAGTTGATGTAACCGCATGTTCTATGATAACATTTTCTTCTATCGCACTTCTCGCTTGTGGAACATTCTTCTGGTTTCAAACAACGCACTTAGCGAACTTGAGTAATCGGATGGCAGAACAGAGTTTAGGAGTTACGTTTAGTATAACGAAACAACAAAATTTATTAAGAGTTACAAAGGACAGGAAATTGTGGAGTGCCATGATCGCCAATGTTCTGAAGGAACACGGCATATAGAAGAAGAAGAAGAAGAAGAAGAAGGCGTTTACGTTACACTTTAGTTAGAGTAGGTCGACATCTTTCTTTAAGTATTTTTCTGAGAACATCAGGCTCTTTTCATAGACAGAAATTATGAGGAGGATAGTTATTTTCTTATTAGATTTTGATTTTTGCCATTTCCAGATGACGTTTTGTATTTTTATTTAATTTTATCTTCAAACTTTGTAGCATATTAGTTCGCTCGCATTCACTAATTAACTTTTGTCTCTTTGATTAAAGATTTGATCAGCTCCTCTGGCTTGAAACAGAATAATAAATTTATTATTATTGTTGTTGTTAAATTTGTTTTTGGAGGGATTTTGAGAAAATTGCGTATGCCGGACAACTTTCTCATACATGAAAAGGTGCCTCGAGGCAACAGAAATGTGGTTCTACAGAAGGATGTTGAGAATACCATGAACAGAACATATGGGCAATGAGGCAGTCTTAAGAAAAATTAAAACAAAAAGAAAACTTGTATTTAGAATTAGAATTAAAAAAATCTCTGAGACGCATAATGAGGAAAGAGTGCATGGAAAATTTGATACTCACAAAACATTAAAAAACAAAAGGAGCAGAGGGAAACAACATATAACCTACCTAAGGATCTTACGTAAATCGATGGCAGAACAGAGACCAAGACAGATAGCAATATAAATCATTACTTAGATCTGCAAAGGATAGGAAATTGTGGAGAGCTGTTGATCATCCATATCCTATAAAGCTTGAAAAGCCTATCGCTAATCTATCGTTATTTCTATGAAAAGTGTTCAGAAGAACTACATTCCTCAGTTCCATCAGTTAGGAGTTACGTTTACCTTAATGGCAAAGACCCGCCATCCGACTCACATACGATTCATCCCCTTCGTATTACATTGGTGGTATGTAAGTTCCAGTCGAACAACTTTTTCCCACGAACCATTACTCTGTGGAACCGACTCCCAAGCGAATGGGCCTATGATCACTATAAGTTTAACCTATCCAAATCTTGGGTTAACCGTTATTCCCATAAATTGTGCTTCTTACCTCTTAATGTGTAACATTCTAACTCGAGTAACCATCGAGCTTTGAACAGGGTGAACAATATTGTAATAAAACATGTATTAGAGTGACAAAGTACATCACTGATTGTTGTAAACCAGTCTTATTCTCGTTCTTTGTATTACTTTTAACAGCTACTATGATGAAAAGGAACAAAAACCAATGCCAGGGTACTGTATAGAATATAGAACACTGCACAAAGAAATTAGGAACAAATGCAAGCAGGCTAAAGAGGAATGGCTTAACAAAAAAAGTGCAGAAATAGAAAGTATGAGCATCACAAATAAAGCAGACATGCGTAAAAACATACGAGAACTAATAGAACAAAAGCTCATCATCAGGATGCATAAAATCCAAGGACGGGACACTGATATTAGGGAAAGAAAAAATACTTCAGAAATGGAACGTTTTCTAAGGCTTACCAGTGATACAAGTCCAACTAATTAACCCATAGTTAGGGGAAGAGATAGATGTATACCTTCCCCAATGATATTTGCACGTAAGTAAATGTAACGAATCCAACGTACATTGGATCGATTCCGAGCCACTATCCATAACACCACCCACACATTCAAGATTACAGCACCTGGTAGATATGGAATGAATAATCACAAGTTTAGGAGGGGCACCTTAACGTAGTGTAATGCTTAGCAAGATTGTCTCTATAGAACAATTACAACTGAGTAGTGAATTCGATCTTCACAGGGTTCACCATACTTTCGGCCTTGTGCTACACTTAAAAAATATATGTTTAACAGAGATAGCAAAATTAATAGCTGAAAACGACAGAAAGTTGTGGGGAGCCATGATTGCCAATATCATGAAGAGACACGGCCTATTGAAGAAGACAACAGCTACTAAACAGATACACTGACCTCTTTCGATAATATAAATAGACGTTGTATGAGATAGCGCCATCCGAGTGCAATGCTTTTGCTATTTTCAATATTTATCTGATGGCTTCAAAACATATGACGTGTGTCCGTGGTATTGATTAACGTCTGGCTATTTATTGTAGGTCCTTTTCAATACAACCGACATTCAAATTTATTTACATAATAATGGAAGTCCGTTCAAAATAATAATAAAAGAAACTGTCTTCATTTATTCAAGTCGTATTTCTTCATATGATTCTTAATTCTGCTTCGTGCAGCTTTGTGGATTATGAAGCTAAGAAGTTCAAATAAAGACGTTCACGATATTCATCAACTTTAAAACGTATTCAGAATAAATAAATGGAAAACAAAGGCATATGTGTGTGAGTGTACGCATCTGTATACACGTATATATATATATATATATATATATATATATATATATATATATATATATATATATATACACATTAAGAATTGGACAAAGTCCGACAATTTATTAAAGACATTTTTATGTTTAACATTCTTTTTATAGATACAAGTATTTGAGTAAATGCTCTGTTTATAATAAACAGTATTAAATAACATTTACCGGCCTGAATGACCGAGAAATTTTCATAGAAAATATTCGTCCTATCATATATATATATATATATATATATATATATATATATATATATATATATATATATATATATATATGGGAATCCCTTGATTAATACGCATTCAATTAATGCGTTTTTGATTAGTGCGCTGAAGTTTTTATATACCAAAATTTGATAATGCATAATACCTACTATATTAGTGCGATAAAAAATTCTTCAGTTTAACAATTTTTTAACCATAGTAATTGAAAATTGATTTTTATAGTTATCGATTAATTAACAATTTTTTAAAATGTAAAAATGAAAAATGGGTAACTATTTTGTTTGTCAATTTTGTATATATTCGATGAATGCGTTTTCCATTAGTGCATAAAATAAATATATCGTCTACATAACGAACATATATTTCAGGTTTAATAACTTTAGTAAAAAACCTTGCTTTCAACATAGGGCATACAATAATTGAAGAAGCAATGATGGAGTAAGTATGGGAAACCCTCTTGAGTCGTGCTTCTCCAATTACTATATATCCTTTGTTGAAAACAAGGTTTTTTACTAAAGTTATTAAGCCTAAAATATATGTTCGTTATGTAGACGATATATTTATTTTATCGCAACAGAAATTGTATAAAAAAACTAAATCAAAGCACCTAGTCAGTCGCATTCAAAGAAATGTGCATGACAGAAGGATTGGTTCCTAAATACACACACACACACACACACACACACACACACACACACACACACACACATATATATATATATAATTTAAATAAGGTGTATTTCAGCAGCAAGAATTCTCTCAAACATGTTTTGTTAAATAATATGGACAAGTTCTCTCTATCAGTGTTTTTAATTAAATCTTTTGAAATTGAAATTTTTACACGCAGACACATAGAAAATTTATATGATGTCAACTTCTGTGTATTGAAATTGTTTTCCTCAAACGTGAGAAGGTCGGAATTCAAAACCAGTTGCGTAACTACAGACAGAAAAATCCTTGAAAACGAATGGAGCAACATTCGAAAGTACTCGGGAGAAAAAAAAAACTGATATAAAATAGAAGTTAATAAGAATTTTGGTAAATTTACCGGTAACACAAAACTACTTATTTGGAAATGTGAAACATTTAATAACAACATTGATAGACAAAACTTGACCATATATATGTGTGCGTGTACCGTGCGTCAACGGCTTAGGGGTAGAATCTCCGACTGACGCCAATTAAACCGGGTCTCGATCCTAGCTAGAAGCAACCGGTCGTCTACCCAGAGTGTTGAGCTGTGATACAGCGAATCAGTCTGTCTCTGGATGACGATATATATGCGATCCTAACTGGGTGCCCCATACTTTCGGCCTTGTGCCACAACTAAGCTACGCTTGGAAAAACACTATATGTGTGTGTGTGTGTGTGTGTGTGGATATGACCATATTATGTTGAAACACACGATCACCGGAGTTTAAGCAACCGATAAGATCAGTGGGTGACTACTTGGAATAACAGGTTATGTCCTCTGGGTTTGTTTCGTTTTGTTTTATTGCTTCTGGTGTAATGGATAACGGCTCAGAATTGTTAATCGGAGAGCCGAGTTCCAATTCCCGTTGTATTCACTTACGTACAAACAACATTAGGAAAGGTATGAATCATCTCTTTCACGTTCAACTATAGGTTAATTAATAAGACTGGTATCACTAAACCATTATTATTTCCCCTAAGTATCATTAGAGTCTAAAAATATTTTCTGTTTTTTTTTTAAATAACCTTCGAACGGTTGATGAGTAATATAAAAACGAATAAAAAAAAAAACAGACTAAATATATGTATATATAAATATATATAAATATAGGTATGTGTGCATGTATAAATATGTATTAGACAAATCAATGGCAATAAAGTCCTGTTAGATGACATGATGCGTAACAGTTTTTTCAACTTTGTCGTTTACTTACCTAACATTGTTCTGATGTATAAACATTTATAGATCAATATATATATATATATATATATATATATATATATATATATATATATATATATATCGTACGTCTAGCCACACTGAAGAGCTGTGATACAGCGAAACAGTGTCTGTGTGCATCTGACGTATTTCACGTAGAAAACGTTAAAATTCTCCTGTCGTGCGACGATAGTCTAGGGCTAGAATCTTTAACTGATACCAAATCGGTCGTGTGTGCATGTATTTTTTATGTATATGTGTGCATATATGTGTGTAGATTTATGTGTGCGAATGTGTAGATATGTGTGTATATATGCGACTGTATACATGTGTTTATGTATGCATGTATATATGTGTGTGCGTGTTTATATGTGTGTATATATAGACGCGTCACCATTCCTTGAATTCGGAGCGGCATAAATTATACAAACGATGATTAACAAGTCAAATGCACGTGAAGCCTGATTAAGCAATGGAAATAATAACACAGAAATAAAAACAGCAGATTTTCCTTCTTTCTCCATATCTAAATCTCTGATGAAGCTTTAATAAAAGTGAAACATGTTAGATTGATAAACGTTTCCTGTTTTTTCTTTATCTTATCATACATATTTAATCTGTATTTGATCCAAATTCGTCATATATTGATGTGTATATATCTGTATATCTATATGTGTGCGTGTATATATCTCGGTGTGTGCGTGTGTGTGTGTGTGATGATAGGAATGATTTTTTGTAGCCTGGCAACCTAACAACCATAAGTAGACATAGATAATAAGCTATAATTATTGTTAACCTCAAACTGCTTAACTCTTATCTTTGTTTCTCTGACACTCTATTTTCTATATATTCTTTCCACCACCCAACTTGTGGCAGAACCGTATTTATTACTGAACGACCATGAATTTAAGCGGGATGAAAATAGGATTGATGTGTTGGTGTTGGTGGTAGTGTTGCGAGACCAGGGGTAGATAGATGAAAGGTGAAATGTTAACATAGAGCTAATGTTCTTATCGGATGAAACCATCATGTGCTGATAGTGCCCTTCACCTAGATATCACACCTGGATTCATTGAGACTAACACGGGATATACATTGTGTAGGGTCAATCGATACAAGACGGATCCAACCACGTGGCTGTCGAGAAAGGACAAGAGGTGAATAACAATGTTAATCGATTTTGGGTGGCGAGAAGAACGGAAGGAAGAGAAGAGGAAATAAGGGGTGGTGACAAAACTAAGAATTAACGAAGAGAAAGCAAGAATTATGAATATCGCAAAGGAAACAACAGATATGCAAATATGGAATCGTGATAGAAAGGTCTAAGGCGACGAAGAGGAAGAAGACATAGGGGAAGGACAAAGTGCGGGGCAGAAGTTAATGAGAAAGAAGTTAGCGAATAAGACAATGATAATTAAGTTGTATGCACACACATAACGAAATATAAAGAGAAGAGGTAAGATAGAATATTGAGATAATTGGGGAAAGTAACGGTGGAGCAATAGATAGCGGCTCGGATTGTGGATTCCATTACATTCATTTTCGCACTTGGGAAAGGTATGAATCCTTTTTTCTTCTCCCCCATCCAGCTATGGATAAAAGGATAGACATTAGGGTAAAAATGATTATATATATATATATATATATATATATATATATATATATATATATATATATATATATATATTTATTTATTTAAAATATGATTCCAACACGCCACATAAGAGTTTATGTTTGCCAAAAACTTCAATATAATTATTTGAATTAAATTCCCCCAAAAATTTCGCTTGAAGATGGAACTGAGCTTACTTTAATTCAATTTAATTCAAATAATTATATTGAAGTTTTCGGCTCTTGTTTTGAAACATGAGAACTCTTATGTGGCGTGTTGGAATCATATTTTTAAATAAATAATTATATTTATGCTCTACTTTTGTATCGAGCACTATTTTTTTAAATAATAACAAAAATACTAAAGAACTTTGGATTATTTACCTAACGAGTTCTTTCCTATTATATATATATATATATATATATATATATATATATATATATATATATATATATATCTGATATGGTTCTATAACCTTGGATGGTAACACGTCTACCGCAGAAAGAATTGGCATCCAACTGCGGGAAAAAATCTGTCTCGTCAGTCATTTATCGAAAGATACATGATCGCCTAAGCATGTATCTTGCATGGTACATAACTGACAGATAAGAAAAAAAGTGAAATTGGTAATGTTTTTGTGGCTGAATCAATGTAAATTGACATTCTCTGTCTTCAGGTACAGACCTGTTAATTAAATAACATCTATGTCTTTTTAATATCATCTCTAATTATAAAACTGCCTACCAAATGGAAAGGAGAATTCATATTAGGTTAAAAGATTAATACCTTAACATGTGTTTAGTATATAGACTACGACGACGGTATTTCTATGTTTGAAAAAAATATAACCCGTTATGATACATTTTGGACTACATGTAGGAACCTATAATTAATATCAGATATATATATATATAATTTTAATCATTTCAACCTAAGCAAGGCAATAAAGCCACTAAGATGAAGGGAATTACTGCGTGTTAGAGAATATGAAAAAGAAAGAGAGAGAGAGAAAGTGAGAGAGAGAGAGAGAGAGAGAGGACAGTAAAAGAACAATAATTAAGAAGATAATAGATAACGATTGACATTGCATTTAAATCTTTGAAGATCAAAGTTGACTGGGGAGCAAAAAGCCGGAAGAGAGTCCCACAAGCGAGAAATGCCAGAGAAGAAACAGTTAGCATAGAACTTGCGGTTGCATCTAGCCATTTCAGCTGTAAAATGAGGGGACCTTGCCGTCAATCTAGTCTTCTTTGTATGCCGTGTCCTCAGAGGATGTAGTCGATCGTGGCTCTCCACAAGTTACTGTCTTTTGTAGCTCTTAATAGATTTTGTTTTTGGTTATTTCTGCTAAACCCTGTCCCGGCATCCATCTACTCAAGCTCACTAAGTATGTAATACGTTGTTTTCCTCTGCCACTGTTATCTTCAATGTGTCCTGTGAGTATCAGATTTTCCAAGCATGCTTTCCTCATCATATGCCCTAGAAATCTCTTCCTGATTTTAAGTATAAGATTCCGCCAATCTCGTAGTGCGCTTATATTAATGAAGTCTAGGTACTATAGAGGAAATTTCATCAGAACAATTACAAAGAATGTATTTATAGTATATACACAGGGATGCTACATTACGGTGGTTGGAAAGTGACTGATTTTAATTTTTATCATATAACCGGGATTTTACGGTGGACTTTGATAGTTAACGGTGTTCGTGTAGCATAACAGCTATCGTTTCGGGATGTGGAATCCACATTTCAAGTTCAAATTCAGGCCAAGAAGAGGTATGAAAGCATTTCTTCTCCATCCAACTATGGGTTAAATAGCAAGGCAGACTGCACACTCTAGTATTGGTTTGTAAGAAGTCTATGGAACGGATAAATCTGAGTTCAAATCCATTTATATTTGCCGTTGGCAACTCCATACCTTAAAAGAACGGAAATCGCACTAGCATCACGGGAGGCTATGCCCCTCTACTCCATATGCAGTACTCCTTTCATGATGCCGTATATGCTGGCGTACAAGGCGACTGGGTGTATAAGACAACCTTCAAATTTTTAAGTTAAAACGTAGGCTTCGAGCTACATTCGCCATACAATACGAGCCCAAAAATCGTATTTTAAAATGCAATGAATTTATTAAATAAATTCAGTAAGCATATACTTTCATTTCTTTTCAAATTCTAATGAAAAATCGGTGGGGAGATGTTGTCAGTTAACTACCACAATCTACTATACCTCATGAGTGAGTGCTGCGTTTTTCGGTAGGCTATTATGGTAGCTTGTATAACTTTTCTCGGCTAACCACCCACTCGTCCCACTATTCTCGAATGGGATCTTTAAACGGCGAATTGAGACACACATCTCTAATGCTACTATAAACCCAGGATTTAAGGTTGACATTTTATACCGGGAGTATAAGACGACTCTGGGGAGGATTTTGAAGATTAAAAGGTCACCTTGTACGACAATATATACGGTAGAAAAAAAACAAACAAAAAAAAAAAAAAACGAAAAGAAATAAGAAAAAAATGCCCTCACGGTAACATGTTTAGCTCTATTCCTTTTTAAATGCAATGTATGTCTATTGATATAATGAGAAATCGGAGAGCCGAGTTCGAATTTCAGTCGAGTTCGTGGCGTTCACTTAGGTGCAAATACGAGAAAGATATGAATTCACCAGCTATGGGTAAATAGCAAAACAGACTGGGAGCTAAAGACTTGTTTAGCAACCAATTTAGGAGAAGGAAAACTCTAAATTCAAAAGTTGAGGAGGATTGTTTAGAGATCTTGTTGTACATCATGTGCATAAGTTCTTCCGAAGAGCGTGGTTTGTTAACCATAAACCTTCAACACTATAATCAAGTCATATTTGCGGTGGATAGTCTGGCTCTTCCGTTCTAAAGAACTGAGCTGCTGGACGTTCATACATCGAAAGTGACAAAAGACTTCACTGTGTGTGTATATATATATATATATATATATATATATATATATATATATATATATATATTATGACATTTTTTATGTTTATACATTCTTTTTATAGATACAAATGTTTAAGTAAATGCTCTGTTTTATAACAAACAGTATTAATAACATTTACCTGCTTGAATGTCCGAGAAATTTTTATAGAAAATATTCGTTCTCCGACAGGAATCGAAACTATATCCTATACGAAACCATCATTTAGCCTGACGTGCCTTAACCAATTGAGCCACAGAGAATCGTTCGGTTAGCAAGGTCGATTTTACTGTTTTTAAAATTCAATCTTTCATGAATCTCTCGCGTACATTCATATCTGCTCAAATGTAAACAAATGATGTCACATTATGAAATGGACAAAGTCCGACAATTATTTTAAGACATTTTTATGTTTATACATTCTTTTTATACATACAAATATTTAAGTAAATGCTCTGTTTTATAATAAACAGTATTAATAACATTTACCGGCTTGAATATGCGAGAAATTTTCATAGAAAATATTAAGGCACGTCAGGCTATATGACGGTTCCGTATAGGATACAGGTTCGATTACCTGGCTTATGTCAGAGGCTATCGCCCAGACGAGACTGCCGAAGTGCAGTGTCTCGTCTCGGGAAACTGACTTCGTTTTTTATGTGGTCTATAGGGAATTTTTGCCCGAGCCTACGGGCTCGGATACCCCACTTTAAACTCGGCTTTGTGCCACATCTTGCTGCGTGGGGGAGCGGGTAAATAATTATATGCGTTCAAGCGCGCCCATGCACTCATCTGTGTAGCATGTCGTGGTAATTTGTCGTTTTTTCATTTTACACTTACTCCTTATTGTTTTTTTTTTATACCTTTACTCTCTTTTTCTCTTTTTTCCTCTTTTCTTTGAGTAGCAATTTTAACTTCCGGTATTTTAGACATAATCTATCCTTTCTATAGGTAAATAGCAAAACAGACTAGGCCGTATAACTTTGGTTGGCAACCAGTTTAAGAGAAGAACAACTGTGAATTCAGATCAGCCTGGAGAGGGTTGAACTCCGTCAATCTTGTTAAAGACACACCTCTGCTGCTATGGCTGCAGTGCATATGGTGTTGCTCCGACGCTACCGTAATTTTGCTTTCTTTCCTATCTCTGACTTTTTCTCTCTTTCCTCCTATCATAAATACCTTAAGTTGGTCAATTTAATTTCTTTATTGCACCTAGTTATCTATACTTTCTTTTCTCTCTCTCTCTCTCTCTCTCAGAAACCTACTCATTCTTTCTCGTTATCAAATGAATGAATACTTCTTCATTTCCTTTTCAAAAAATCATTTCACGATTTGTTATACGTTCAAGATTCCAAAGGAATTCCAAATTTTGAAGGAATCCAAAGTTAATATGAGCCCCTAGAAAAATTCTGTAGAAAGATTAAAAATCACAAAATAATTGAATTCAACATTTCATTTATAAAGCCTAAAAATGGTAATGTCTTATGTTAATACACCCGCTCAAAATAACAATATAAACATATTTAGAAAAGACAATAAAAGATAGTAAGATTGATTGGTTGTTTTTTTACGACTTATCAACCCTTTGCAGGTTGTTTTTGTCAGAAAAATATTATTAATTAACCCATACTTGGGAGGTGAAGAGGTGGATTCATATCTTTCGCAAGGGCATTTGCGCGTAAGTGAATATGATGAACACAATTTGAATTGGAACTAGGTTATCTGATGAAGAATTTTGAGCCATTATCAATTTTCTACCCGCACATCCAAGTTTACAGCACCTGATATTCCCAAGCTGTCACTCATCCAGGTACTGACCAGGCCTGAATTTGCTTAACTTTGGTGATCATACGGGGAAACTGTGTTTCAACGTGATGCGGCCGTAAAGTAACATTGTAATGGCATTACATTACATCATCTATTGTCTTGTTTGTTGAAGAGTGATTTTTTGTTTTGTATGGAGATAAATATTTATGTGCTAAGTTGCTGTAGAGATATTATTGGTATTGCAAGACTTTTTTTTTTATTGAAGAGGCGGTAATGTATGCATAGTATTAGGGTGTTGATTGTCTAAGCTACGCTTAGACAATCAACACCCTAAGACGATGCACAAGGCTGAAAGTATGGGGCACTCAGGGATGACCAATCCCATTAATCAGTCGTAATTGTTCTAATGGATAGCATTAGGACTAAGAGGTCGCCCAGAGAAAAAGGAGAAACGTCTTGTCACAACAACATCCTGTGAATGAAAAGACAAAGAAGAGACAGGGTGTTTGTGTCGTTTCCTTTTCTAGTGGTGTAACAGACGTTGGAAAATGCAACACCGAAATCGGAACGCGCATTGGAATAGCTAAAAATGCCCTCCAAAAGCTAAGCAAAGAGAGATGAAAATTTCGTTAGAAACAAATAAAAAAGTGCTGGATTATTATATAGTACCAATTCTCTTATATGGCAGTGGATGCTGAACAATTTCCTCACAGATGAAAAAAAAAACCACGGCAACGGAAATGTGGTTCTACAAAGGAGGCTGAGAACATCATGAGCGTATGAGCAACGAAAGGAAAAATGGAAACAAAAAAGACACTTATAGTCGGAATCAGATAGAAACAACTGAAAGAAATAGGGACAGAGGAAGGCAGCGATTCCCCGACGTGACGAGATTGTGTGGATAGTCAATCAGAGGATTGAAGAATTTGCAAAGGTATAAACGTTGATAAAGGTTAAAAGGGGTAGCAAGTTGTCGGGGATGCATGGGCGCCTACGTCTTGAAGGCACACGACAAATAGATGATGATGAAAAAGAAGATACAACGCCACCTAGTAGTATTAAAAGTCCACTAGCAATAAAGGTAAGACAATTTCACACATCCTAATTTCTCTTTCCTTTCGTTTGTACATCACGTGTTTTCTCCCATTTCCTTCTCCCTTGACCAACTGAAGAAAACGGTGTTTTAGTTATAAAATCAAAGTTTTCTTTTTTTTTAAAATGGCCCTTGACAGTTTACTCATTTAAGATAAGATTGCCGACTATTAACATTTCCGTTCGATTTGGACTTTGTGGATTGGCGATACCGAATTACAAAGAACTGTACTAAATAACAGAAACAACATCACTTGAAGACTATCAACAGCTGCAACAACTAAAATGGATAGCAAATGTATCTCGAAGAGAAAATAATGACATAATCAAGATGTTAACATTCCAAATATAGTGTCAACTACTGGCAACCACTTTTTCAAATCAATAGTTATAAATGGCTTTGAGCGGGTGGACTGGCGCTACAGATTCATAAAGAACTGTATTAGATAGCAGAAACTAAATCAGTTGAGGACTACCAACAGCAGAAACAATTAAAATGGATATCACGTGTAACTCGAAGAGAAATTAATGGCAGCCAAAATGTAAACAATAAAAATATTGACATTCCACACTACAAATAAAAGTTTACGAAGGAAGATCCCATCAAGTCCAGTAGATGTTATTGCTCTTTCAGCAATAACATCTACTGAACTTGAAAAAACTATTTTCCTGAAAGATTTTATAAATCTAAACCAATATAATCACTACTTCAAACAAAAAGTTAGGAAGGAAACCTCCATTAATACTGGAAAGAGCTATAACAGCTATTAGACTTGAGAAACCAGGTTTCCTGAAAAATTGTTTTAAGAGAACGATTTTATTTTAACTGAAAGCAGTGCTGGCTCCTCGGTCAATGAACGCGAAATATTTCCTCATAGGGAAACGCTAATATTACCATTTGCTAACCAATCAGGGAAACCGAATGTAATGTATATATGCACGTGGTAGGTATAGTATAGTTAATAATTTACATACTATATAAGGCAAATGGAATGTTACAAAAATATATCTTTGTCTTATCCTATTTCCAAGTCAAATTAGAAGCACTAATGGGTAGGTGATGAATCAATAACTATTATTTACTTATTTTGCACAACAAAAAGTTTTTTTTCGATACATATCTTTGCAGAATGACTATAGTGGCGTATTCGTTACAATTAATCAATAGCCGGTAGGAATGTATATTGGTATTGTTTGTCAGAAAACGTACTTGTACAACCAGTATTGCCCGCAATGGTCTAGGCCACATTGATTTTCAGCAACTCTCAGTGATAATTCGTATATATGCTTTCTATAATTGTAGCATCCTTAATTCATAAAAATAATGTATTTATCAACGTGTGCGTAGATACATAAAATATGTAGATTTTTTAGAATTAAAAAAATTACAGATTTATTAAAGGACGTGTTCGGCAAACTTTTCTAATAGCTTAATGACTATTCGTGAGTTCAATATCACTTGAAGGAATTCAGTTTGCAAACTGCGCAGGTAACATTTCCCGTAAATTTCTTCAAGGATTCTCGAAACATTCATATATGCTCAGTTTCGTATCCCAATGTAAACAAAACAATTTCTAAAAAGTAATGGATTTTCAATTTATTTTTTTTATATATATATATATATATATATATATATATATATATATATATATCTTAGGAAATAGATGTTTTTTAATTTATTTGTTTAAGTTTTATTTTTGAAATGTATACTCATAATTAAGTAGATGCTCCGTTTTATTTATTTATTAAAAAGTATATTCATTTATCTACTTTTAACTGCCTGAAAATTCGAGAAATCTTGCTGGAAAAATATGCGTCCCCCGACAAATTTCGAAACCTGAGTCCCCGAGGGAAAAACGTCATTAGATCTTACGTGCCTTTGACCATATATATATATATATATATATATATATATATATATATATATATATATATAGTGCGCATATGAGAAGTACAAAAAATAAAGGTTAAAATTTTACATTGAAAACGTTGTCGATTTAAAACTCGTGTGAATTCCTGCTCCCTCCCTTCCTCCTATATATATATATATATATATATATATATATATATGTGTGTGTGTGTGTGTGAATTTATCAGTAAAGCCGTTATTATTATAAAGAAATAATGAAACGTGCTACTTCCTTGAGTTCTTGCCATTTTTTCATTTCAATTACCTATATATATATATATATATATATATATATATATATATATATATATATATATAAATATATATTCTCCCATGATTTTGAGACAAGAAGATGCAAAAGTTCAATTTTATTACTGAACTGTTAGACCACCTACATAGATGACCTGATTATAGTACACTCAACCACTTTTGTCAGATGAATTGATAACAGATAAATGTTGCTTAGTGTGCTACAGACTCTAATCATCAAAGAAAACTGATGCAATGAAAAAAATGTCAGTTCTGTAATCGTTAATCGTTATAGTAATCGTAAATGTTTCTTTACTGCCGTTTTAATCTGTGTTTGACCCTCTTTGTATCGGAAGCTTCCTAAAACCAATATTTAGACTGCTATTTTCTCATTTTGGTCTGAATTACACATTTTGGCTGGTACTGAAATGTAAGTAAAAACATTTAATTGGTAACTTCAATCACAGTAGATCGGCGCTGTAAACTTGACGTATCGCACTAATGATTTGTGCCAGTAACTGTTTCTAAACTTCACCTTTTTTTTTTAACAAAAATACGGTTAAAAAATCGATTTGTTGCTGAAGTAGCAATAATGAATGTGTAATGAAGCGTAGCAAAGCAATACGCGTTCCTAGTTTCGTAAAAACTAAAAAGGCAACGGCGCAGAGAGTTGCCATGGCATTGTCAGTTAAAATATCATAATTCGTCCTATTTGAATATGAGATTTTTCAATGTACATTCATTTGTTTTATTTAATCAACACACCCCAAGAAAGGCGTTAATTGCGATAAGGCACAAAGGGGTTAGACGGAGGGTAAAGATGATGAGAAGACTTTAGTAGGAACCTAAAATCCAACCCTAAATAAGAAACGAGGAATAAACACTCTATTGAAGAGACCCTGAAGGTTTGTGAACCGGACGATAGGCGAACCTATTTACTCCTATTGAGGAAAATAAATAGTAAATAAAATTTCAGAATTTATGCGGAGACGTTAGAAGGAACCGTCACAATGCTAACCGGGAAACAAGAAATATAACCTCTATTCTTGTTCAAATGACGGAGTGTGAACCTGACGATATGCAAATCTATCCACCAAAAATGAAATAGAAATAAAAATAAATTGTAAATAAAATTTCAGGATTTATGCGGAGAGTTTAAAGTGGACTTTGGAGACAACTTTCGAAATGTTTGAAAAGCTAGGAAATATATTTTAAAACCATTTTATTTAAATATTTTTATCGAGGTCTCTGTTTCGGCATTTGGATTGAATATTTCTTTTTGATTTTCTTTTCTATGATGAAAATACTTCTCGAATTTTCTTTCTTTTCACTCTTATATTTTGATACAGTTCAACCTATTTAACCCGGCACCCTTTTTCAGTACTGATGATCAATTTACAATAACGTCTTTTTTTTATTTGTTTTTTTTTATTGTTGTTGTTGTTGTTGTTGTAGTTTACTTTAACACATATGCGCGGGTGGCTTGGAATGATAATTCGGAGAGCATAGTTCGAATTCCAGTCGAGTTTGTTACATCTACTTACGCGCAAATACCCTTGGGGGACGTATGAATCTATCTCTTCTCCCTCCCGCTCAAGGTTAAATAGTATGACTTCTATCTGGAAAAAAACATTGTTATGTCAATAAAATTCCTAATGGAAATAATCACTCACAAAAAAGAAATGTTCTTCATTCATATCCGAAAAATATGTTTGGGTTTTAAATAACCTACAAAAGGTTGATAACCCGTAAAAGTAGTTTGGTCGTAAATATAGAGGGACCAAGTGAAGATTGAACTCACTACTCAGTAGTAATGGTCAAGTAGACGAGGACGGTAAACATTATTCGACTTTAATGTGCCAGTGTCCTTTTTGTTATTGCATGTCTTTCTTGTGTGTCTGTTGGTAATTATTGAAATTCGGGAAGTAGTTTCTCTCACGTTTCCAGTATCCGTTATCCGTTCCATGTAGAATTTCATTTTTTTTGTAAACATAAATTTCTTCGAACCTCACTTGTCATGACTGGTGTAGCAGACATTTTTTATGGAAGCCGAGATTAATGTTAATCATTCTCAGAAGAGAAGTTATAACAAAACAAAGAAATAAAAATATATATGAAATACGAGTCCTACTGAGAAAAAGGATTTTTATTACCGTATTTGACGGCATATAAGGCGCACTTTTTTTTTTATTAAAAATATCTTTTAAAATTCCTCTGCGTCATATATGCCATATCAAAATTCGCGATAGTCGGCCGAAATTAGCTACCTGGCAAATCCTATTTAAAAGGCTCTTATGCAGATTAAAAGTGTTATCATTAATAATATACATTATATTAATTTCATCACGTTTAATATTAGTACTTTGTTTCACTAAAATTATATACAATAAATTCAAATTATATATTTGTAAAATATATTTCTTTCATTAATATCTCACTTGCGATATAAATACAATCAGAATTTTTAATTCCTAACTATTCCAATAAGGTATTACTAACATTGTTTTCATGTGAATAGAATTTATTCATATTGTAAATAATCATTGGGGTCTTTTAAATTGTTGTTTTATTCCCCTCCCCCCACAGACAAAGAAATGTACATATGGGGACTAGTTAGGATTTCATAGAGACATTGAGGTATTATGGTGGATGTTGTAAGAAAGGTAGGTGAGAACGTGTTGTCTTGGTGTTAGGACTATTGTTTGTATGTTTGGGTCAGTGTTTGTGGCTAGCTAAGTTTAGAATTTAAGACAGAAGACTGTCCTTTTTCCAATCTCCTTTTTTGGCCTCGTGTCACATATTGTATAGCGTACAATTAAATTTCCAATAAGATATTTACAAGAGACAAGTTGTACAGATCATATAAAGGATATAATAAAGTTTTTATAGGCTCGTGTTCTTTTTCCCTATTATTTTTCGTTTAATTGTAATTATGGCTTGTTTAACCAAAATAATGCCTCATAAATATAGCTTAAGCTGTACCATTTACTAATAATTTTACAAATTACTAATTTTTCTTGATTTGCCCGGCTGAAATTGGAGTGCGTCTTATATGGCGTCAAATACGGTACTTAGAAAAAAAACGTAACTATTTTTAAAATTGTTTCTTTATTTTTGTTCCCACAAATAATTTTTTATGGAGATTATCTGCTGATAAATAGCAAAAATTTGACGGTTTTCGTGTTTTGAGTCATAATTCTTTGACTGAATACGTTCTTTGCGATTTCCACAACAATAAAACACACTTCGAAATTCCATTATATTTAAAATATTTAACCATACAATGTATGGTTAAATATTTTCATTAAACAACTTTATCAAAAATATTTGAAAGAATTGTTTTTATTATTTTATATCCTATTGTTATCAATTTTATATTTGTATATTGACTATCAGATCAAATATATTTCATTAATGAGGAATAGGTACCAAGGAAACTTGGATAATATTGATGATCATATACAACAGGGGTCAGCAACCTTTTGCAATGTACCGACTTAGTGTTTTAAACCTTTTGCTATATACGGACAGAGTTTTAAAATCATTGAATGTGCCAACAGCATACATTTTTTTTTATACAAGGTCAATATACGTGTTCTACAATATATTTTATATAGTAACATATAGTATATATACTTTATCATATATTAAAATTGAAACAATTAAATATTTTCTTTGGGTTATAGTAGTTATTGGTTCGGAATTCATGATGTCATTTGCGGCTGCGTGCCATTAAAAATTGCTTGGCATGCCACATGTAGCACGCATGCCATAGGTTGCCGACCCCTGGTATATAAGGTGGAAATAATTATAAAAGGCAAAAATAATGTTCATTTTACCATTAGAAATTTTTTTTTCTCCTCTCATTTCTGTTCCATTCTATTTTTCCCTCTCTCCTTCCCTTTCTTTTTCTTTTTCTTTTTCTTTCTTTCCCTCCCTCTCTTTCTTTTTCTTTCTTTCCCTCCCTCCCTCCATTTTTCTTTCTTTCCCTCCCCCCTCCCTTTCTTTTTCTTTCTTTCACTCCCTCCCTCCCTCCCTCCCTCCTTTCCCTTTTCTTTTTCTTTCCCTCCCTCCTTTCTTTTCTTTTCTTTTCCCTCCCTCCCTTTTCCCTTTCTTTCTTTCTTTCTTTCTTTCTTTCTTTCTTTCTCAATTTTTTTATATGTCTACCTGTTCACTTCTATCTTAATTGTTTTATATCTAGCTGTCTGTACATTCATTTCTTTCTTTCTTTTTTAATTTTTACTCCGTCTGTCCATTTCTATCTATATTATTTTTTTAATATCTCTCTTTCTGTATATTTTTTCTTTCTCAGTGTTTATTTAAATATCTAACTCTGTCTATTCATTTCTATATTCTTTTTTTAAACTATCCATCTGTCTGTATATTTCTGTCTTTCTCAATTCTTGATATAACTATCTAAGTGTCCGTCTATTCATTTCTATCTATCTTAAATTTCTTTTTGATATCCCGCTGTCTGTACATTCTTTCTTTCTTTCTTTCTTTCTTTCTTTCTTTCTTTCTTTCTTTTCTCGAAAACAAAACGAAATGGCCCATTATTTATTTGAGGTAATGTTAGGGCGGAACACATGTGCTAACACTAACTAACTTATAAACTGACGGAGAAACAAATAAACTTTTAATTCGATGTTAATAAATAAACGCATATTCTAAAAGGCTAATACTTAAACAATATTGATATGCAGAAGAAAGCTATGTAAATGATCATAAAGATTATAATAACGATATGCGAGAGTATATATATATATATATATATATATATATATATATATATATATATATATATATATATATATATGCAACATCTTTCGATTTTCATTATTGTTTTTATTTTAACTGCGTTTTAAAAACATTTTTCAATTTCTTTCTTCCTTTTACCAAAACATAAATAAATGAAAAAATAAATCCAAGATAATTAAATCTTTTGTTTTCGTATCCTCCCACTTAGGGGATCTAATTTGCTCTTATATTCGTGTTCGGTTAGTCAATAAATTTCAAAGAATTCGATTGGAAATGTTGACCAAATACTCAAATTTCTCTTGCAGTTAAGCAGCAACCCACTTAAGTAAACCATTAAAAACAAAAGTACATAAATAGATATACACACCCCGTCATAAACGCGCATCTACTCGTAAATATATCCACGCGCATTCTTTTTATGATGGTATTGTTATAGTAATATGTCTAAGCAGTGTAACAGATGCCGACGCGGAAAGCGGTAAAAGCAGGGTTAAAATTTCGCATTAATTTGTTGCGTTCACTTTCGTATTAACGCCCCCGGGAAAGGCGTCAACTCGTCTTTTTCCTTATTTCCTAGCTGAGGGTTATGGGCAGACTACGTTCTCTAGCTTTGAGAGGTAACCACTTTAGGAGAACTAAAAATCTGAATTGCATATAATGGAAAACGCAATGGGAATCCACTCAAAAATATATGGAAATTCGAAAGAAAAAAAAGAATCTGTGGCAAGTCATAATGTAATGATATTCATCCTGAAGAGATATGGCGTTTAAAATATATATATATATATATATATATATATATATATATATATATATATATATATATATTAGTTAGTTGAAGAATTTGGTAAACCGAATTGGTAAATCCAAGGAGGATGAAATCCTGAGAGCTCAATGTGAAGAACAGAGCTAATATTTAATGAACAACAGACACTTTAAGGTACCATTACAATAATTTATTTCACCAAAATCCTTTAAAAAGGATTTTGGTGAAATAAATTATTGTAATGGTACCTTAAAGTGTCTGTTGTTCATTAAATATATATATATATATATATATATATATATATATATATATATATATAATGATAGTATACAGTTTAAATTACATTTACTTACCTTTTAGTTTCAAATAGATGGGCTGGGACGTTTATTTAATTTTCTTTGGTAAAAGGTCTTACCCAACACATTTTTTTTATTAAGTATTCAGTGGAATTCCTACTACTCATTATTTTAGACCGCGAACATTCTAGGACAGAATGAAAATTTAAAAAAAAGTAAATATTATAAAAAAATGTTCCAATCATCCTTCTTATTCCAGTCTGTGCATGCATACACCGGTCGATGTACATTTGCCAATTCTTAAAGAATCTATCTATCTATCTATCTATCTATCTATCTATCTATCTATCTATCTATCTATCTATCTATCTGTTTTTACTATCCTTTAGATAGCTTTAAGAATTAAAAGCAACTGAGGAGAAAGATTCTCTACAACTATAAAGAATGGCATAGAATAAGATTACCAAACTGTTTGCAGGCACATCGAAATAAATGCGAATGAATAAAAAGAAACCTCTCTCTCTATATATATATATAATGTATCGAAAGGAGAAAGGAAAGAGAGAGAGAGAGAGAGAAGAAGAGGAATTAACAAAGATCGATTTCTGTTTTAGAGAAAGAAAAATATGTTAAAAAGTCTTATAATTTACCAATTTATTGATAATCAGCATTGGCTCTCTCAGGACGTGTATGATTATGGTTCTCCACAGCTTTCTGTCTTATATTGTTCTTAACATTACTTGTTTTTAATGACCACTATTTTTAATTATCGTATTTGCGCTTTCATCTGTTTGCTGAAACTTATCAAGAGCCTGTCTCATTGCTTGCCTCTTATTCTCCTCCCTTTTATGTAACTTGTACATGTTAAATTCTCGAAGCCTATTTTTTGCATATTTAAGGGTTTTTAATGGCCAAGGACACATTCCAAAAGTTGGGCAGAGTACTGCAAAACAGGAGGATTTCTTTAGTAAAAAAAGAATACTGAGCTGTTACGTGACATATGTCCTTTACGGCAGCAAATGTTGGATGGTATCCTGAAAGATGAAGAAGAGACTCGAGGCGACAGAGATGTAGTTCTACAGAAGGATGCTAAGGATATCATGGACTGAGCGTGTGAGCAACGATGAGATCTTAGAGAGGTTGAAAACAAGAGGGAGGCTTATACTTAACATTAGAAAGAGGTAGCTGAAGTTTCTGGGACACATAATGAGGAAGGAGGGCCTGGAGAATCTGATACTCATGGATCGAATAGCAGGAAAGAGAGACAAAGGGAAAACAACGCGTGACATACATGGCGGATTTAAGCAAGTGGATGACAGAACGTGGTCTGGGGGAGGAAGCAGAGGGAAAGAACTTATTGAAAGTTGCAAGGGATAGAGGGAGGTGGAGAGCTATGATCGCCTACGTCCTGAAACAAAAAAGGTTGTTAAAATAGGAAGTATCAACTGGGTTATTTGGCATTGTTTGAATTAAACTCATTTTCTGAATCATCCGAATTATATAGAATTAAAAACGTACATTTTTTCACCCAATATAAGGCAAAGAGCCACTCAAGGTAGAAGATCACTGAACGAGTTTTTAGTAAAGGTGTAAATGAAAGAAGTATACATTATGACTATATGTAGGATAGATAACAGGTGATCCTGGACCTGAAGAGGTTTAGATGTCTAGTTACCGGGGAAGATTCCATGCTGCAATCTCTTTCCTACATACAACCTCGCAAGCCTTTTGCTACTCTATCACCCTTTCCATGGAAAATCTCATAATGAGTTCCATCTTTTGTTTCACCAATTCAGACCTTTATTGCGACGTCATGCTTCCAAGGAGTCGAATCACCATTATTTTCCCCGTTTTCCAAATGTAAGAAGAATGTTACTCTCAGACAGTATTTTCCCACCAACTGCCACTTTGTGGGATAAATTCCCGCGTACATGATTCCCAGAACACTTCAGCCTTGACCTCTTCAAATCAAAGGTCAATTGTTATCCAGCCTCATAATCCCCCCTGTCTAGCAACTTCTCTTCCATTTATATCAAGCAACTCATCCAGAATTTCCTATTTAACTATAACTCTCTACCTTGTGTGGCTCTTGAGCCCTGTTTAGGGTGAAATTTTAGTAAAAAAAAGTTTTTATATTATTATCTTAAAAATAAGATAAACTGTTCGAAAGTCAACTGTCTGTAAGAATTTTCAGAAAGATGAAACTTCCAACTATCCTTTAATATCATATAACTGTTGAAAATAGTATACCTATAGTAATAATGAGTGAAATTAACGCAGTTCGCCCAGAGTAGATTGTTAGAGTCTTTCTTCTGTGCTGATTTTAATATAAACAAAAGCGGCAGAAGCAGCCTTTAAAATATTTACAACGATATTGGCATTGACATTAAACACAAGCGAAGAAACCATATGTCTGCACTTGCATTCCAACATCAAAAACAAAAAAATCGCGTATTTGAGAAATGTGTAACTTATGAATAAAACAATAAAAATAAGAAACTTAATGCTTTTTATGAAACTTTCACGTTTTCAACAATTTGCGTATGTTCCACAAAATATACCAGAATATCTTTCATCAGCATTATAAAACATGTTGTCAAATTATAATTTGTTTGATTCATAGCTAATGTTAATACATACGCACAATATCATACCCGTCTCCTTTGATGACTTGAGTTTCGAATTTGTTGTATCACTCTTAATAAAAAGAAAAGACTTTCTCAAAATGTTACTAAAAGAAAAGTATTATCAAAATCTTAATTAAAGCAGGTAGTATTGAAATTTTAATAAAATTAAAATGGTATTGTCAAAGTATTAATAAAAAGATGTATTGTCAAAATATTAATAAAATAATAAAAGAAAAGGCGTTGTCAAAGGTATTAAAAAGAATATGTATTGTGGAAATATTAATAAAAAAGGCGCTGTTAAAATATAAATAAAATATAAAGATATAGTCAAAATATTAATAAAAAGATGTCAAAATTTTAATAAAATGAAAAGGCGTTGTCAAAATATTAATAAAAATAATATATAATATCAAAGTCGTAAAAGTTCTTAAATTTAGTTGTAATTTTCTATCATTAAAATAATATATTACAACTACATTTCTAAAATTAGATACCAATTTGAAAGTCGGTAAGTAAATGAAATAATGTTTGAAATTAGGCATTTTTATTAAATTTGTCTACTTGTAGGTCTGGTAAAATAATTAGAAGGCTTTAAGTATTAAACGCTTTCCTTTCCTTTCTGTAGGATCATACCTATTTTTAAGGACTTGGAATGGCACTAAATTACAATATTGTGGGGGTAATTTGCGCTCCATAATGTTTTGTTCTTTATCGTTGCATGCGAGAAAAGAACATAGCCAAAGTAAATGATTATAGGACAGAATTTTGTAGACCCTTTATCTACCCACCCAGGCTGGCACCGAGGTTACAACGTGGAGGCCGGCATGAATATGCCACCAAAAATTGTCCAGTTCCCTTGACACTTTCGTTTTTTGGACGCCTTAAGCATCAGGGATTAATTCTGATAATCTCCATAAAATATGTTGTGGAAAGTGCCACATGGATGATGCTCCTCAGAATTTGAAGTATTTACAAAGATTAGTTTAGTTTCATATAATGAAGAAAGAGGGCTTGGAGAATTCGACATTCACAGGCTATATTGAAAGTATGAAGAACAGAGAGCAATCTAACTAACGAGATTGTGTAAATGGATGGCGGACAAGAGACGGGGAAGTGTGTTAAGGAGACAAACATTACTTTGAGCTACAACAGATAGAAAGGCATATGAAAGAGAAAAGAGTTTAGTTTGGTACAGACTAGGTTATTATCTTGGCAGCACCCGAATTTGGTTAGGTACCCACTTTCTATTTAAAACACTATCAGGAAATGGATATAAACATTGCCAGATTGATTTTGAAATTAATTTAATTAAAAAAATAGGACGAAAGAAAATCATACAAAAAAAAACAAAAAAAAACAAAACAAAAAAAAAACAAAACAAAAAAAACAAAAAAACACACCATTACACATATAGATTGTTTATCAGGGAGAAAAGGAAATGTCTTAATCTGACTAAGAAAGGATTAAAAAAAATCGGTAATTAGTTATTTGAGTAATTTTTCAGTAGCCAAAAAAGAAAGGCTTCGAGCAAAGTGAATTCTAAGGGTTTAGGCAAAGATCGTTCTTCTTTAAACATTGTGAAGTGGCACGACAAAACCACAAACACAGAACTGTACCAAATAACAGAAACCACGTTACTTGAGGACTACCAACAGCAGAAAAACTAAAATAGCACGTGTAATTCAAAGAGAAAATAATGACATAAGATGCTGACATTCCACACTACTTCAAATAACAGGTTAGGAAAGCAACCCTCCTTAGTAATGGAAAGAGCGATAACAGCTACTGGACTTGAAGAACCTATTTTACTGAAAACTGTTTCAAGTAAAAGATTTTATAAATTTCAACCGAAAATGTTTCCTTATAGGGAAATGGCTAATATTGCAAGTACCAATTCTGCATATATTGGTGGGCTTAATTCATATTTGTAAAGACAGATGACGTCATGTCACGATTCCCTTATGCCATTAGGAACGTAACTTGACATCATATGTACTGCAGCCGTAGCGGAAGTGGCGTGTCTTGGGCAAGATAGTGTGACGGAGCCCATCCCTCGTCAGGCTGATCTAGAATATAAAGATTTTTCTTTCTTTTAGACTGACTGCCACCTCAAGGCAAGAGAGCCCAGTTTTCTCTGATGTTTCAAAATTACCAACAATTTATAGTAAGAATTACCAACAATACAAATTATAAGAGAAAATACCAACAATTCATTTTATCTGTATTTGAAGGCATACAGTTGTGCTCGAAATATATTTAGTTGAAGCCATAATATTGTATTCAAAATATTTAGACTTCGGCATAACCAATTAACCAATTCTGCTATTTAACCCATAGCCAGAGGAAGATTCATGACTTTTCCATAGACATCATCGCAAAGTGAATGTAACATTATGTGCACCTTCAAAGGAATATAAACAATCCATATACTAGTTCTTAATAACCTGGAAAAGCGATAAACCGAATGTATAAATACAATTCAGAAATGTCACATTGACTTGATATGATCAATAAAAAAAAACTTTTCACAATAATTTTCATGTCCTTCTTTTCGTTTTTCAACTCTGCATAACGTGTTTCTTCTCGCCTTGAATTAATAATGAGAATTTGATTGGGCGATCAGTAAATCTGTTCTATTCCGTCTGAGGTAGGCTCTTCTATTAAATAATCAATATCCCAATAACTCTTGCCTGTTACCGAATACGACAGCCGATTAATCCTGGTGGACACACAACGTGTAAAAATCAAAGAGACTCAATTTGACCAAGCAATGCAGAAGCACTCCTTGACTTTAATCTAAAGCAACATGGTCGATGAAAGCCTTTTAATTGTCTGGAATTATTATAATTGCACGCTGGGATTTAAATTTTTTTC
Organism: Acanthosepion pharaonis; assembly: GCA_903632075.3. Classification (NCBI taxonomy): domain Eukaryota; kingdom Metazoa; phylum Mollusca; class Cephalopoda; order Sepiida; family Sepiidae; genus Acanthosepion; species Acanthosepion pharaonis. The sequence goes on from CAHIKZ030001813.1 coordinate 4,252,239, forward strand.
CTGTGTGTCATTTAAATATTTTCCTTCTATAATTTATAACAAACTTATAACAAATTTGATCGTATTGCTACTACTAATATTACTCTTCTTCTTCAATGTGCTGATCAGGATGTGGGCGATCATGGCTCTCCACAATTTTTGTCTGTTGTAGTTCTGAGTAAGGTCTTCATTTTTGTTATCCTTCCTAAATCTTGTTTTGCCAACATTTTAAACAATTTTTTTAGGTATGTTATTAAGTATTTCCCACCTTACTTTCAGTTTTTCCTTTCCGTGTCAAACTCTCCAACACCTCTTTCCTCATTATGTGTCCTAGTGATTGCCTCTTTCTGATTCTAAGCAGGTGTCCTTTTTGTTTTCATTTTCCTTAAAACTTCATCGTTACTGACATGTTCAGTCCATGGTATTCTCAGCATCTTTCTGTAGAACCATATTTCTATTGATTCAGGCCTCTTCATCTTTGTTGAAAGTATCCAGCATCCATTGCCATAAAAGAAGACCGATATTACATAACAGCTTAGCATTCTTTTCTTTGTTTATAACGAAAATTTTCTGATCCCTAATACTTTATTTAGTTTTTGGAAGGCATTTTTTGCTTTTCCAATGCACCTTCAAATTTTCAACGTCACATTTTCTATTCTCTGTTAAAACACTATCCTGATATTTAAATATTCGCATTTGTTTGATTCTGACATCTTCAATTAGCAGTTCCTATCTTGAACTGTAAGCAATACATTCCGTCTTCTTACAATTGATACTTAGCCCTATCTTCTTTTAATTTAGTAGTGTACGTAAAAACAGTTATATCAAATATGGCACTGAGCGATCGGGGATGTTAAAGTCTATATGGTTAGATGTGATTTCAAACCGTTAGTTCTAAAAGTCCAAAGGGTAAATCAGCTGTCTCACACAGAACTACTTTCCAATACAGAGGGATGCGAGTTCGAATTTAGCCTCTAGCTTATTCATTTTAGATCGGCAGTGTCAAATGACATTTTGGGTAATTGCAATGGAAAACCAACTGAAATTAAGATGAAAGAAATACTAGTAAAAATGAATAATGGTCAATAGCAGAAAACTGATCAAAGGAATATATGCCTGAGCAATCACAATTTTGAGACAGTCAGGATCCTTCCTAATATGGACAAGAGAAGACTTGTGTCTCAAAATAAGGACGGTTACACATCATAAAACCTTGAAGCCGAGCGATAATGTCGATATGTTATATGCGAAAATGAAAGAAGAATGAAGATTACATCGTCCCTACTATAAAGGGATTTATGAAATACACTAGGCAGAGTAATGAAGAACTAATTATAGCCACCAAGTGATGTGATATGACTGACAGGAAAGCGAAAATAAACTAAGAAAATCTTTAAATTAGAAGCCAAGAAAAACGCACGGATATTTAATAGACCTAATAAAAGGAACTACAAGATGAAAGAACATCAATATGATTGCGCAGAGGACATCTGAAAAGAGCAACAGAATCTCTATAATCATGAACCAAAAACAATTCCATAAAAACAACTATATTAAGGCAAAGATAGACAACACACAACAAAACAGTAAATGTAAACTGTGATATAAAACTGGGTAACCAAACATATTTTTACTTACTACCCAGACAACTGATACTTAGCTGCCCCAGGACTCCGTCCCTGTGCTGGTGGTATCACGGCTACGACTAGCTTGGACCGGCTCTGACCAGCTCTGACCAGCTTGGACAAGCTATGACCAGGTAAGACCAGCTATGACTAGCTAAGACCAGCTCTGACCAGCTTGGACAAGCTAAGACATATATGAACAAATATGTTGTTCACATTAAGTATACTGTACTGTATATGTATATTATGTTCATGATCAAAACACAATATATTAAGTTAAAATATCAAAGAAAAGTTTAAATGAAAAAAGAAAATCACATCGCCGAATAAATATAAAATACTATCTATTTTTCTGATATCTAAACATTTTTTCGAATCACTTGTTCTTGTGTACTAGGAAGCGTCATGCTCGAATTAAAACCTTGATTCTACCTCAGACATCTCCTAGTAGGATCATTCACCATGATCATCGCTTGCATGAAGAGCCGTTGATAAATGGGAATGACAAGGTAAGAAGAGCTTTTAATTCATATCGTCATGGTGTCAGTTTAATCTGACACCTTATATTTCTTTATGCTGTCAAAACAAGCCGAAACAACGATTCTCGTTTGATCACCGAAGTTGTAGTATCGAGCACGGTCAGTACTTAGATGGGGGACCGCTTAGGGACACTAGATACTGTAAGCGAACACCGGGTAAAAAACGGGTTGGACATAGGTCTAGCAATTATATCCCGTAAAACTTGCTATAGCAGCCGCAGTGGCCTTATACACCCTAGCGGAGTCTACAAGACTAATGGAAGTGGAGCAAACAGTAATTATATCCTATTTTTTTAGAAAGTGAAAAATTCACTGAAATATGTTGGATAATTTCCAAGCTTTCAGCTGAATAGAAAAGAATGTACGAACTTTGAGCAAAATCACTGAAATCCGAAGGTGTATTGGGATAGCCAAATATGCATTCCAAAAGCTAATCAGAGTATTAAGAAACAGAAAAAAAACTTCACTAGAAATAAAAAAGAGTAATGAACTGTTATGTAATATCTGTCTTCCTATATAGAAGCTAATGCTAGACAATCTCCTCAAAGATTAAGAAGAGACTTGAATTAACAGAGCTGTGTCTCTACGGAAGTATAGTGAGGATACTATAGACCGAATATGTGAGCAACGACGAAGTTTTAGAGAAAACGGTAACAAAAAGGAAACCTATACTTAACATCACAATGAGTCAGTTGAAATTTCTTACTACGTAATGAGAAAAGAGGGTTTGGAAAGTCTGATACTTACAGGGAAGATTGAAGGCAAGAGGGACAGGAAAACATCGCATGACATACTTAGTGAGCTTGAGTAAACAGATGGCGGAACACGGTTTAGGAAAAATAACAAAAAGACAAAATTTATTAAGAGCTAGGAAGGACATAAAATTGTGGTGAGCCATGATCGCCTACGTCTTGAGGAGATATGACACATAATGATGAAGAATATTGGGGAAGGAAGGCATCAGAGGATATGGGTTCAACAACAAAGAGCGAATCTCTCAAGATTTGTGATAAATAAAAGCAACATTTTTAATACAGTTTTAGCATGTTTTATACATCAGCAAAAATTTTAGTTGTATGGGAGCCAAGAAAGTTATGTACAACTAACACAAACAAATCTCACGTCACCAGCTGAAAAGGATATAAATATACAATTAACATGACATGTACCTTCAATGTAAATATGCAATTCGCATACCTCAAAAACCTTTCGGGTCACGACAATTCTGAGTACATATTCAGAATAAGAATACTCTAGTACAGCATTATATGTCTGGAAGGCAGACAAAAATATTTTTTATTGCCCAGTGTAATTAATATGTGAGACAAGACCGCTCAAATCATGCGTATGTTAAAAACGTTAAATCTTGATATGTTGGAACAATTTAAAATATTCGTTTATCACAGTTGTGCATCGAATATTATTCACACATCTATTCTGATTCTTGTTTTATGTCTGTAGATTCTTGAAAAAAAATCCAAAGAAGAATCTGTAACGTTACCGATCCTGACCTAGCATCTCGGCTGCAGTCATTTTTCTATCGCCATGACGTAACTTGCCTTTGTCATTTCTATGAAAGAATACAAAGAAGAATCTGCAACGTTACCGATCCTGACCTAGCATCTCGGCTTCAGCCATTTTTCCATCGCCATAACTTAGCTTGCCTTTGGCTTTTCTATAAATATTTGTTCTGACGAGATTTCCTCTTTGGTATCTCGATTTTACGAATTTAAACGCATTTGTAACCCCTTGCGTCCTAGTGGCTTCCCGCCTTGCTTGGGGTGAAATGCTTAAAACAAAAATTACTAGAATGGTCACTCAGTCTCACAATTTCACTGTTTAAATTGCTAGTTGTAACCATAAGTTCTATCCTATGTTTCTTCTTTTGTCTTTTTCATTTGTAAAAATTTCTTCCGGCTTTCTGCTTTTCTGCCCACTACGATCTTCCAAAAGTTAAATGCAACGTCCATTGCCATCATCTGTCTCCTTGAAATCTGTTTCTATTGTTCTCTCTACTTTTTTTACTCCTAGTAACCCCTTGCATCAGAGACTTGAGACTTTTATTGCGTTGCTTGTTATTAAATGATTAAAAAAAAGAAAGTCTTTTGCTGGCCAGTGTAATAAGCAAATTCAACAAGTTGGTTCAGAAAGGTGTACCAACAATAGACATAACTAACTGGGAAGGATGTTCTACTGAGAATTGTGCAAAGAAATGGTATTTGACATTGGAAATTAATTTATATTAATAAGTCAGAATCAGTTTTAAGCAATATAAACGAAATTTCCTTTGAAACTTATTTAAACGGATCATTTATCCAGACAAGAAGACGAGAGCTGAACAAGAGGGAAAGAAAATTAGATAACAGATTATCTAGTTGTAGATGACTATATAGTGAAAATTAAGGAAATTGAAAAGCTGGAAAAATATCTGGACCTAGCCATATAACTAGAACATCAGGGTGAATACTGGGGAGAGTGCTGGTGAAATTCTCTTCTAAGACCCACCAGATATACTTGGTGTGAACATTTTCTGAATTACTGGTTGAAGCAATAAAATGAAAAGTACTGTGTTTGAGTCGGCGTTATGTAAAAATAAATAACTTCAGAAATATGACGTCAAAATTTTGGCGAACAAATAAGCCTAGCTTTGCTGTGACACTTCAAAAGGACTTAAACTATCGAATTTCTTGTTCATGTTTGCATGAATAAAGAGCTATCCTCAGGAATTTAAGATAAAATTTTCTCTAACTTCAATGCAGGTCAAAGTATTAGTATGTCGGAAAAATCCGATATAAACAATTTATATTTAAAAACTAATTTTACCCCAAGTAAGGCAATAACATCACAAAGATGCAAGGGGTTATTGAGTGCTTCATCGTTTTGGCTGCCTTACTTGCCTTGCTTGCCAATTAGAATAACCGTCAAAGAATTTTGATCTGGACATTCTATGTAATCTAAGGAGAGAGATTGTTGTTGTTCCACTGGCATTCAGGGAAAGTTGATTTTTCACTACTTTTCAGAAAATCAACATTGCACTCGGTGTGAAAGCTGGGGTTTGATGCCGTTAGTACTGACACCAAAAATCATATTCATAGCTTATACCAATTTTGAGCATTTAGTTTATAGGTCGTCTGAAAAAAATGGAAAGAAATAACTAATTTCTCTTACAAACTGATTTCAGAATTTTACTATTTCAAGAATAAATCCAAATAAAGTTAATATTTTTGTATTAGATACATTGCATAGATTTTCTACAAACAACGTGTGAAAGCACCTGCTCTCGTCAGCCGCCAACCAGGGCAGGTAACACAGTTTCGGTGGCTAAGGCGGTACTGCCACCCATGGCGCCACCAGAAGCTTTTGCCACCGGACAGGGTATTGTTTTTTTGTAAATTATGAGTTGCCAAAAGGAAAATATCCATTTTTTTACTCTATTCGATAAGTAAAAACTGTAAAAAATGTAAAAGATTACGAAAAAGGGCTACTCAATGAATAAGATGGTTAGATAAATTGTTAGATCATAATTAATAAATATAAAAAAAAAATAGATAAAAGTGCATATAACACCGTAATAGTGCTAGGCACAAATTATAAGACAAAATGTTTTAAAGTTGCATTGTTTATCGAGCATTACACTAAAACTACTGAAGTGTATATCATATTACATCAAAATATAGCTAAATTGTTCAGTTTCATTTCACTTTAAAGTAAGTGAAGGTTTTATTCTATTGATTTAATAATAATGTTCTTGTGCCATACATCTTGTCCATGTACAATTTGTAAATATTCAGTAAATTATAAATTTTATAAAGTTCTGCTTTCACTGATCACCATCGTCCTTTTCTAATTATATTTCTGGATCCTTCCCCTGCATTCTAGAAGAGGTTTGAGTACTACTTACTTTGAGAATCCAGATTTAGACGCATCAGCAGGTGTAAACGAATCTCGACTGACGTAACCCCAGTAATTCACCTGATGGAATAAATCCACCAATGGATCACTAGCAAAACAACGTCAATTTCTTTGAGAAATAAAATTGATATCGGGCAGAGTTCTGACGTTTAGAAATTTTGTGATTAAAAACCAACATGTATATTGTTCCATCCTAATTCAGCACCTCCTCGTGATGTAAGGATGAAGAAGCTGGTATCGCTGTTAAGTAGTACTGAGAAGTGAGTTCGAGACCCACTGAGTTCCACACACTTGTGCTCTTTTGACAGACTAAGCTCAGCTTAGTAAAATAACAAACTGATACAATTCTAATCCTCTAAACTGTAGAAGAAAAGAACTGAAAACTTTTCATCAAAAATAAGGAAATTAATGACTGTGTATAAAAACACCTGACAATAGAGACAGTGTCGAGATGTTCTATAAGAAAGAAAAAAAGGCGCATTAATATTGAAGAATGGGTTGACTACACAAGGATTAACAAATCACGCACTGACGCAGAAAGAGAGAATTGGATTGGGTCAGTGGATTTTATGAATATTGAATGAAAAAGACATTTAACATTTCTTGGAATATTGGAATCGGATTCAATTAAAAGAGAAGAAATGAAGAGAAAAGAGAAAAAAAAAATCTCAAGAGAATAAAGGAAGAATTAAAAACGATCCTGAACAACAAAAAGCTTATCAAAGACATGGGTAATATCTAAAGTAAGATATTCAGGATTCTGATTCTCAGAACTTAAGAAGAAAAGAAAAATGAACTTTGGATCAAAGAACAAGGAAATTAACGATTGTGAATTAATGACTCTAACATTAGTCACGATGTCGAAAGACTCTATTTAGAAAAAAACGAAGGAAAGAGGTACATTAGCTTTGAAGATTACCTATAAAAAGATTAACGAACCACGCACAGTATCAGAAAGAGAAGAGAACTCACAAATAAACAAAGCTACACCTAACACAAAAAATATTGTAATAGAAGAAAATAGTGAAAAAAGAAGAAGAAAAAAAACTTCTTAGAGCATTTAAGAAAGCCCAAAATTAATTATATATAAAATGACTTGGACATGATTTCAGTGAAGACATATGTAAATTGTAACAGAATTTAATAATAGGAACACGAAACTAGTTTATAAGAACAAATTGTATCAAAATCAAAGTAACAAGAAACAACACACAATCAAATGTCGTTTGTAAGGCGACAAGATGAAACTACCAGGAATATAGTGATTGAATTGTCGCCAACAAGAACAGACGAGAAAAAAAAAGTAAATGAAATGATTGGCCTGGAATGGAAATCCACAGAGAACCAAAGATTTGAATTGACTATCAGATTATTCTGCTTATTCCTTTGTCAGCTCGTACGTTACACCTTGTCAATACTTCATAAATAATAAAATATTCCGTTTTGATCGCGAGGAATGACGGGAAAAAACATATCAGAGACGCTTTTTGGTTTCAATGAAAGAAAGAAAAACAATGACCTGCATTCATATTTCTGATTCTTATAGCAATATCTTGTTACATTTGTTAAGCTCAAATATCTAACGATACAATAAGGGAATTTTCATGTGTATTTTATAATCTTGGAAATTGCAAGGAACTTATGCAATCATTGACTTAGGAATTAAAATTCATCAAGTAGGAAAACCGTGAAATTTTCATGGTTATTTCTAGTGAAGATTAATAGTATAATGAGAGCTTGTTCTATAGAATATAAAGAATAATAAATCTCAAGAACTTACATATTCAAACATGTCACTCAATCGAGACCAGGATCAAGTATAATGATCTTTAAGAAGGAAATATTTTTTTCAGATAGATAATGGAAAGAAACTGAAGGGATATGGAAAGCAGGAAAAACTAATGGTTTCCCAACTGGATCATGTCATAGAAAAAGATTAAAAAACAAACAAAAACTGCAGTATATGAAAGCGACGAGTATAACCATCGTTACAGAAGCTATTGAAACAGTCAGAGTCTGGAAACCTTAGGAAAAACAGAAACCATTCAGATGACATCCTTAAGAATATGGCGAAAATAGAGAGTTACTGAGAGTAAAATTCAAATTGTTAATTTAAAGATATTTAAAGTCAAATAACTAATACTATAACAACTTTGTATTATAGTGAAATAGTTCAAAATACATTTCATTATGGCTTTAAAAACGGATATTTTAAAATGTCTATATTAGTAAACGAGTTGGGATTGGTAATAGAGTACGTAGAGTGAAGCCGCTTGGCACACATTGCTTTTGAAATATGTCACGCATACACACTAAGTTATAAGGTTCTCGCTCACCTCCATTGTTTCTAGAAGTTCTTGGAAGGAAAGTGTTTAAAATGTCTTCGTCTGATCACATCAAAGAGGTTGCATCAGTAAACCATGGCTCGTGTAGCACTTTTTGACGAAGCATAATATTCCCCAGATCCGATAACCACTCATTTTCCAAGATCTCCTTTGTGAATTTTTCCTCTTCAAAAATCCAACTTATTTAAAAGGAACAAACTTTCAAAACGTCGAGGAAATCCAAGAGAATGTGACGAGGCAGATGCTCGCTATCTCCCAAAAAAGGATTTCTAGGAAACCTTCCATCAGTAGAAACGAAGCTGGATAAAGTGTATGGCTTTAGAAAGAGAATAATTCAAAGGAGATTAAATGTCAAATTGGTATGTGTTGTAGATTTTTTTTATATAGCAGAAGAACTGACACTTTTTGATCAAACCTCGTATACAAAGTAATATGCTTGTATATGTTAATATATATATATATCTACAAAGTGATATGTTTGTATATGTTAATATATATATAAACAAAGTAATATGTTTGTATATGTTAATATATATATATATATACAAAGTAATATGTTTGTATATGTTAATATATATATACAAAGTAATATGTTTGTATATGTCAATATATATATATATACAAAGTAATATGTTTGTATATGTTATATATATATACAAAGTAATATATTTTGTATATGTCAATATATATATATATACAAAGTGATATGTTTGTATATGTTAATATATATATACAAAGTAATATGTTTGTATATGTTAATATATATATACAAAGTAATATGTTTGTATATGTTAATATATATATATGCAAAGTAATGTTTGTATATGTTAATATATATATATACAAAGTAATATGTTTGTATATGTTAATATATATATATATATATAAAGTGATATGTTTGCATATGTTAATATATATATATACAAAGTAGTATGTTTGTATATGTTAATATATATATACAAAGTAATATGTTTGTATATGTTAATATATATATATATAAAGTGATATGTTTGTATATGTTAATATATATATACAAAAAGTAATATGTTTGTATATGTTAATATATATATATACAAAGTAATATGTTTGTATATGTTAATATATATATATATGCAAAGTAATATGTTTGTATATGTTAATATATATATATATATATATATATATATACAAAGTAATATGTTTGTATATGTTAATATATATATATATATACAAAGTAATATGTTTGTATATGTTAATATATATATATATATATATACAAAGTGGGAAGAAGATCAAGGATAAACAAAATAAAATATTATTCAGAGATGAATCAAAAAAATATAAAATAAGGCTAACCAGTCATGGCAACTTGCTCTTCAGAGCTCAATGGAGAACAAAACATATGTGAACAACGATTAAAAATGATGGAAATAAATAATACTACTACAGAATCAGTAATTCAGAACTTTACGGTGAGTAATAATTTTTTTGTTGCTTATCCTTTTTATTGCTCTCCTTTTGTTTTAATATATTTGTGTATATTAATATATAATTTTAAAATGACCATTTTTTAAAGCAATAATACTGGGTGTCCTCCCAAAATTGACATAATTTAAAATGTAAATATCTGAGTAACTATATGTTCCAAAGGAAATTGAATAGGCTTGAACAATAAAATATTTATTCATCAAAATTCGAACAAGATATTCAAAGGGATGTAGATTTTATAACAGATTTTACGAAACTTCATAAATGTTTAATATGCGCACCACCTGTGACACGGTACATGTCAAATCGGTAGTCCAACGCCCTCCAAACACCTTGTAGCATGTTTTGCATAACATTCTCCAGCGCCATTCACGTTTTAAAAGACTCCGTATAAATTAATTTTATACGGGGTGTCCCCAAATTAATTACGCCCACAAATTAATTTGTAACCACAAATTAATTAAACTTTATTTTAAAAAAATAAAATGCAAATGTTTTCATCAATGACTTTTAAACATAAATGGGCAGCTAGGCGTTGGGGTAAGTGTTAGTTAATTAGTCTGGATGAATATAAATTGCTTTTTTTAATGTCGTATCTCTGCATAGACTCGTTACAGAATTGTTTTTCTTTATTATTTGTGAATTATCAAAACTTCTTGTTTAAGATAACTGAGTGGTTTTCTGTTGTTTTCTCAAGGTTTTTGAATTCAGAGTAGTCCTTGTCCTAGAATGGCTGACAGCCAAGGCATAGTCTAATCTACACTACTATTTAACCTATAGCTGCTAAGAGAATAGATGAATTCATGCCATTTCCAAGAGAATTAATGCGGAAATGATACATCAGAATAAACCAGAATTTGAACTCAGCTCGTCGATTTCACTATCCGCACCGGTTACACTAGCCACACATACGCCTATTAGTAGTAAGTTCGATCCTCACTATGTGCCTCATACTTGTGACATTTAGCTAAACTTAATAAATGATAACTTTTGATATGTAGTTACCGTTAATATTTTTAGCTGTTAACCCTCTTGTACTTTTGTGTTTACTTTAAAGTACTATTGACTTGAATATCTCAAAATTACTGATTTATGTTTATTTCTAAAATGTTATTTAGATATTTAAATTATAATAATAATAAAAAATATTTTAGTTCATTTTATGAGTATAAAACTAATACAAATAATCACGTCTTACCTATCGTTGTGATGTAAGATTGTTTTTTTAAAAAGCAATTATGTTTAACTGATTGAATCTAAAATAATTTTCTAGAACTCCTACGGCAAAACCATTTGCAAGAATGTTTTTCAGTTTTATTTGAATAAGATTCAGTAATTTAGATTGTTCCTAGATTCAATGGAAATTCCCCCACAGTTTTATTTTTTAGAATCTCTATTAAGATATAGAGTTACTTATATGGATTTTTTGCCAAGTTCTACACATCTTTTCACACTGAGCAATTGTTTGCGGTGTCTGAATAATTCTCATAGTTTTTAAACAGTGTAAGTAACAAATAAAACAAGATGCTAAAGATCTGCTAAAGAAAGCAAAAACATGTCAGTAAAATCTCGATTTAATGTCCCTTGATTTAAGCAATATCGAACATATTTTGAGTGATTGATTCGTTTTCTACTGCTTATCAACATTTGGAAGGAAAGCCAGAAATATTTTGAGATTGAATTTTTCTTTTTTAGATAATAATGATTTAGTGATACCACTCTTACTAATTACTTGGGGAAGAGCTGATTTAAAACTTTTTCCAAGAGTATTTGAGCCTAAGTGAATATAACGAATCCAACTGGAATTGGAACTCGGCTCTCCTATTAACAATTCCGAATCATTATCCATTACACCATCCGCATATCCAAGCTTACAGCACCTTGTATTCACAAGAAGTCACCCATCTAGATATTGACCATGTTCGATGTTGCTTAACTCTGGTGTTTCAACGCTATATGGCAGTAAACCCAATATCGAACTTAGGGAACCAAATATGACCCACATAGGTTATAAGGAACTGACTTTTTAATCTTACGGAACAAAGTTAGGTAAATGCTAGTACAAGTCATATATCGAGTCCGTGTTAAGTTACTAAATATAAGCAAAGTACGCATCAAAACTGATGGGATTATTTACGTATGAAACTTTGGATATGTTCTAATATTCAGCTATGAGTACATGTAAATTACAGCGCAGTCAGTCCGTCAATCAGTTAGTCAGTTAAGTGCCATACGTCATGCATTTTTGGGTGATCATGTCTCTCATGACTAGGCAGATGATTTTCTTGCAGTAGGTTGAAGTAGACCGGTTGACAACCAAGACTATAGGACTACGGTTAAACTGTGTGAGAGTAGTAGGTAGGGTTTCTCGACCAGACCGTTGAAGGAGAATACCTCTCCCCAACCCACCTGTGCCAAGCGACCATCAGGCAGTTGCCAGCCCGAGGCCAACGGTTTTACCAGTGGGCGAAGGAACTTCTGAAAGGAGGAACGGGATAAACAGAACATCGCCGGTGCAAAAGTAACCGGTAAGCTATTGCACTATTTTGCCTTGAATGTCACCTTGAACCACAATTATCGAGGGGAGTGGTGACCACAGGTGCAAAATGCGCTGAATAAATGATGATGATTTACGCAACGTTGATAATTTGTGTGCTGACTGTCTTGAAACTTGCCTTTTATTTACAAAATGAAGGATTTATCGGATTTAAGGAACAATCGAATTTAGAAAATACACATTCCCTTCAGTTAGTTTTGCATATCGATATCTGTTGTTTGGGACTGAAACCTCATATGCTTTTCCCTATTGACAAAACACTAATATTAATCTAAAATGAGGCAGAGAATACATGTAATATTCGAGAAGAGATATTTTATTCTATTAATCTCCAATGGTAATGTGTATTATATAAATATATTGCTATTACAATGCACCGACTAGATGATATAAATAGTGGTAACAATGATTTTAGTGTAAAAAACGTCTTTATTTTAAGCTTTTACGAGGTTAAAACTTACTTGAAAGAAAAATACTTCAATTTCGTGCCTATCTACATAAGAATACAGTCACTCTTTGTTTTTGATTAATTCAGGAAAAAATGATGATGTTTTAGCTGAAGATGAATTAAAAAAGAAGAACTGGTTGTAAATATAATGTTAGTAAGTGGACATTGTTATCAACATTAAAGAAATTGTTTTAAAACATTGTGATTAGATTTTCCGAAACTCAAAAATGGACACATAAATTATTAATGGGGAGCATAAATTAATGTAATATGATATTCAGAGAAAGATAGAAAGTCAACAGAATTTGGAGTAGATGGACAGAAATATGCAGAATATAAATGGATATAAAGTGGCGCGTTATTTTCAAAGAGGATATAAAGGAATTATCAGCAAAAGGGTTATAGATGAATTACAGAGAAAAACGGGGGACAGGCAGAAAGGACTGAGACAGATAGATAGATAGATAGATAGATAGATAGATAGATAGGTAGGTCGATAGATAGATAGTTAGATAGAAAAGACTGATAATTTAAAAAGAATGAGTGACAAACAGGTAGAAAAGAATGAGAGATAAGCATTGATAGGAAAGGATGAAATTGATAGCCAAAAAAAAACCGATATTAATAGAGAGGGGATACTGAGATTGATAGAAAGACAAGTAGAAAAGACTGAAATTGATTGATAGAAAGACAGAGAGAAAAGCCTGAGATTGATAGCGAGAGAACTGATAGAAAGACAGCTAGAAAAGACTGATATTGATAGAGGAAGGATTGGTAGAAATACAGGTAGAAAAGATTGACATTGATTGCGAGGGGATTGATAGAAAGACAGCTAGAAAAGACTGAGATTTATAGAGAGAGATTGGTAGAAAACAGGTAGAAAAGACTGAGATTTATAGAGGGAAGATTGGTAGAAAAGACTGGGATATATAGAGAGAAGATTGGTAGAAAACAGGTAGAAAAGACTGAGATTTATAGAGAGAAGATTGGTAGAAAAGACTGGGATATATAGAGAGAAGATTGGTAGAAAACAGGTAGAAAAGACTGAGATTGTTAGAGAGAAGAGACCGAGATTAATAGAAAATATGGAAGAAAAGGATGAGATTGAGAGACGGTAGAAAAGATAGGAATGATTAGACAGGTAGAAAAATGAAATTGATAGGCAAAAATGAAAATAAAAATGCAGATCGATGGACATAAAAATGTGGATATCCGTTTAAAGAGAAAAACTGAGAAAGCGCAAACACTGAAAATAAAAGAAAAAAACGTCTAGTAAAAACATAAAAGACTATAAATATAGAAATGTTTGAAGGCGAAAGAGGAGAGACGAAATGGAAAGAAAGAAGAAACGAAAAGGTCTGAATTAATGAAACATTGTGAAAAGAAAATAGAAGTCAAAAGAAGGATGCTTAAGACTGTAAGACGATAGAACACTATAACAATATGTGGGAAAAATGAAAGGTATAACGAGTAGAAGAGACAGTGAGTAAAATGTCGGTAGAAAAAGAGATGTAGAGAACGAAAGAAGAATAGAATAAAAGTGTATGAAGAAATAACGTGCTTAGCAAACCCCGGTGAAACGTAGAAGAAAACAGAAAATGAAATAGAGTAATTGAAAAGCAGAAAATGACGGAGAAGATAAAATAGGCATATGCAAAGTAAGGAAGTGATATGAAAAGAAAAAAAAACGAAGTTGAGATTGAAGAAAAGAGGTTAGAGAGGCGTATAGAAGGCCAAAGGACATGTTTAAATTGAAATGGAGTGGAAAGTACAGGCTATACGCATCATTCAACGTACAAGTAGCAGACTAAACTAAAAGTGACTTAATGACTGTCTGAAGTGTTTGGAAGAAGCAGATGAGCGGAATATCTCGCAAATTATTTGCAAGTAACCATTTTGATAATAAGTTATGTGATTTATTTTAGGTGTACAAATCTCCTGCGGTACAAAAATTCCAGTTTCAGAAAGCAGAAAGTATGGCGATACAAAATAGATGATTAATTAAATATTATTTCACACAGACACAGGAGCAATGAAACATTTCCAGTCCGACCCATTTCTCAAAATCTGTATTAATATAAAGACCGGTAAAAAAACTTAGATTGATAGAGAGAGGAGACTGAGATTGATAAAAAGACAGGTAGAAAAGAGTGAGATTTATAGAAAGACTGGTAGCAAAGACTGAGATTGATAGAGATAGAAGTCTGAGTTTGATAGAGAGAAGAGACTGAAATTGATAGAAAGACAGATAGAAAAGACCGAGATTGATAGAGTGAGGTAACTGAATTCTTTGCCTATTTGGATGCAGGTTCGACTCCTGCCGGAGAGAGCATATTTTTCTTTAATAAGATTTCTCAATATTCAGGCCTACATATTTCCAACAACTGTCTCTGTTTATTAGTTAAATCTTTTTCTTTGTCTAATTC
The DNA here is from genome assembly GCA_903632075.3 of Acanthosepion pharaonis. NCBI lineage: Eukaryota > Metazoa > Mollusca > Cephalopoda > Sepiida > Sepiidae > Acanthosepion > Acanthosepion pharaonis. The sequence goes on from CAHIKZ030001813.1 coordinate 4,267,537, forward strand.
TTAAAGTTATTCTCTTCTTCTTCAATTCAAACACACAATGTTAGAGGTTCAGCCGTAATAGTAATAAAGGAACCGAATCCATTGTGTCTTTTCCAGGCTAACATGCGCTATTAGAAAGGTGTCCTCTTGTGGCTATAAAGACAGTTTTTAAAATTTTCTTGTTGAAAGTGGTTGGTGCGGAAGAGTATTCAGAAAAAATTCTAAAAAAAATAAGAAATCTGCATTTTTTTTATTGATATCAAACTGGAAGTATTTTATATACACCTCTGTTTATAAAATTAATGAGAGATTATATATATATATATATATATATATATATATATATATATATATATATATATATATATATATTTGTTATTTGTGTCAAAGATTTTTTATCTCATTTCCTTACAGGTTACAGGCGATTAGTGCTTTCCAAAGATTTCTTTTTTTTTATTATCTGTGAATTGGAATGACCCCTTGGGAAAGACAGTGGGGTGATATCTCATAAATTTTTTCACTGTTTTGAATTCAAAATTATACTTCTTCTAGGCTGGCTGCTAGCCATAATTAGAGAATTGATTCTACACTGCAATTTTACCCATACATGGTGGAATGGGTAGAATAGATGAATTCATGACTTATCTAAAAGTATTATTGAGAAAGTGAACGCAATATACGATGAACGAATTTGAACTCGGCTCCCCAATAAAGCGTCACGCTATCTTCATTGATCGAATGAGTTTTTTCTTGTACATATCAAACTTTTCCAGGTTGTTTAAAGCCAGAAAATATTTTTAGATTGTAAAATTTTTTTTTAGAGATAGTAATGATTTTTAGATACAAATCCTATTAATTAAGTCATACGAAGAGAAAAGGTCGATTCATAACATTTCAAGGGTATTTGCATTTAAGTGAATATAATGAACCCCACAAGAATTGAACTTGGCTATCTGATTTCCAATTCCGAGCCGTTATCCATTACACCAGCCACACGTCCATGCTTATAGCACCTGGTATGCCGAAGAGGTCACCCATCTAAGTACTCACCAGGATCGACATTGCTTAACTTTGGTGATCGTACGAGAACAGGCGTTTCAACGTGATATGGCCTTAATCCTACGCTATCTTCACACCCATCTTGAAAGAGCAAAAATATTAAACATCTGCTAATTGTAAATCCATTAAATTTTCATCTGAAAGATAAAATTATCTCGATTCGTTTAGGTTGTTGAATGAAAGGTCTTGCTCATAAAGTGATTGCTTTTTCTTTTCGTGTCGCTCTATACACCGGGAATTTCAAAGAGCTTTAAAATGATCATTGTCGTGAAAACACGTCCAGCATATCGTATACAAAGCATTTTGTATTCTGTAAAATATTTCTCATTAGAAATACACGAAGATCATCGTTCTGAGTTTATAAAAGCATACATACACATGCACACAGTGAGGATGGCTCATATTTTCGTCCTTTGTCACATGTAAGCTACGCTTGGAAAATATATATATATATATATATATATATATATATATATATATATATATATATATATATATATATGGGTTTGTGTGTGTGAGTGTGAATTTGTTTACTACTCTCTCCATTACATTGGGTCGATGCGATGCATTTACTATGAAAGGTCGCCAAACTAGAAGCTGGTTATCTTTCAGAGAAGATAGCACACATTTTTTTATGGTAGTCAAGATAAATTACTTTTGTAATATAGAGAGAATTGTTGGCATAGTTTTTAGGTAGAGTGTGTGGCTGTTGGGTGTAAGATTTGAGATTTGTGTTGAAACGCCAAATCGCAAGCAACTCATTTTTGAAAAACAGTTTCAGGCTTAGATCTTAATAAACCAAGTTATAACCAATTAGATCAATCTTCTACCCACCCTCTCTCTGTATATATATATATATATATATATATATATATATATATATATATATATAATAAAGTCACGTGTTCATCTAAACGGCCAAGACCGCCAGTTTCTTACGTGCAGTAATCAGGCGGTAAACTAGCTGTCGTAGCTGGTGACGCTATCATATCAAATATAATGTTCTGCCATTTTGGTATTGAGCACTTTTGTTTTGGAAGTGGGAACGAGTAGGAATTGAAAAAAACATCGCTAAGAGCTACAAAGATAGGAAACTGTGAAGAAAACATAATAGCTCACACCTAGTGGGACGCGAGAAAATAGTATTGCTATCCGGAGTATTTGCCTTGTTATATAACAAGGCAAATACTCCGGATAGCAATACTATTTTCTATTTCTAAGAGCTGGAGCCAGCAAAAATGCAAGCATTGGACCAATCAGTTTCTTTTGAGGAGGCACGGTGGAGTAATGGATAGCGGCTTGGATTGAGGAATCGGAGGGCCGAGTTCGAATTCCAGTCGAATCCATTACATTCACTTACGTGCTAACACCCTTGGGAAAGGTGTGAATCCTCTTTCTTCTCCCTCCAGCTATGGGTAAATAGCAGGACAGACTGAGTTGTATAGCCTTGGATGTCAACTGGTCTAGGAGAAGGAAAACTCTGAATTCAAACCTGCTCTTAGAGGAGGGTGAATGTAGTCTCTCTGAGCCTTGGTTGGCAATCCATTTAGTGTTGGTGTCACGATAAAAACACCCTTGATAGCCCTAGCGAAGCATCAAGAATTCAGCTATTTGACAAGATTATGAACTACACCAATAAAAGTATTGGTGAGTTCAATCTCGGCTGAGGCCGCAAGACAATGTTTCTCGCACTTTTCACCTGTGGAACTCACTTCCATTTCTTGCTTCCCTTCCACCTACAATTTTCAAAAATTTAAATGCAACGGCAATCGCCGTCTTCTGTCTTCCTGAATCCCTTTTCATTATTATTTTTTTCCCGCACTTCTCCACTCTAAAGTCTTCTAGTTCTCTTTCACATCCTGTAACCCCTTGCGTCCTCGTGGCATTATCGGCTTGCTTTAATTCTTTTTTTAAAGCAGCTACAACAACGTTATTTAGCAGTGGTTTACCTTGAGTGATTCCTGGGCCTTTTATTTGGTGAAAAATAGTATAAAGATATTTTTAGAGAGCCTGTGTATATGAATATGCACGTACAGTTAACTATTCATAACCGGCTTAGTTTTTCGGAGTCTTGCTTTTGATACGAAATCTGAGAGAACAGGTATTTTTGTTGTCAGCGCAACATCGCGCCCGTTTCTGTTAACTCGTATGCGCTTATTATCTGACAATTTACTGATTAACTTCTATCTAAATGAAAAAGTTTACCTAATGAGAATTCAATCTCTTCCATACGTAATACGATCTTGGTGGAAATGAACTGCACAAAGGAACGAAAATAGAAAAAAAAGAAAGAAACGAAAAAAAAAAAAATAGGGAAAGAAAAAAAGAAAAGAAAAAATAAAGAAAAACGAAAAGAAAAACGAAAGGAAACAAAATAAGAGAAGAAAAAGAAAAAGAAGAAAGTAAAAAGATAACGGAAAGAAAAATGAAAGGAAATAAAATAAGCAAAGAAAAAGAAAAAAGAAGAGAGAAAAAAGAAAAGAAAAGGAAAACGAAAGGAAACAAAATAAGAGAAGAAAATGAAGAGAGAAAAAGAAAGGAAAAGAAAAGAAAAAGTAAAGAGAAGGAAAACGAAAAGAAATAAAATAAGCGAGGAAAAAGAAAAAGAAGAGAAAAGAGAAAAAGAAAAGAAAAAAGAAATAATAAAGAAAAAGAACAGAAGACAGTAAAGAAAAACAAAACGAGTCTTTTATTCCTTTATTCCAGCATGTTTTCTTATAATCCTACGTTCTTTCTAAAATCGTTAATTAAAGGAATCCGATAGCTAAATACACCCCCTTAGAAGACGTTTAACTAATTAGAAGATAGTTAAGCAGAAGTTTAATATTAAAAAACATATATTAAAGTATTAAAATTCCTTTTGTACTAAAATTTAGTCCTTAAATTTATTTGGAATGGAATTCAAACATTACCTATATTTACACAACGGATAGAAAAGTATGTCTGCTGTATGCGTGATTATTAGAAAACTTAGCATCTATTAAAACTCATTACATCCCAAGCAAGGCGGTTATGCCACAAGCAATAGAGAGTGGTGGTTACAGGGTAGGAAAGGGAAAAAGAAGACTGAGAATAGGGAGGATCGAGGAAAGGACAAATGATGAACGGGGGTTGAAGAAGACAGTAGATGACGATTGAAGTTGCATTTAAATCTTTGAAAATTTTAGTTACTAGCGGTGGGATCAAGTAAACGGAAGGGATTTCCAAAGGTGGGAAGTACGAGAAAAGAAACTGTTGGAGTAGAAGTAGCGTTTGCAGTTAGCTATTTCTACAGTAAACGGGTGACACCTAGCAGCACGATTAAATTCATGTTCTCGGGGCACCAGGGGGAAAAAAAAAGTTGTGCAGAGCACTTGCCATGCAAAAAAAAAAAAAAAAAATCATAGAAAAACAGGGAAGCCACGTTACGTTGGTGAGAAAGTGACTGAAGTCGAGATGCATGGTCAGGATAGATTTCATTACAGATCCTTCTTTGGATTTTGTCAAGAATCTCTAGATGTACAGCGGGAGCACCGAACCAGAGCCTCGTAGATTAATTTGCTAGGGCGTGGTAAGACGAAATACATCCCACATGAAATACCTCCCACTTAATGTTAAGACATTAGTGGCGATGGTGTCTTCAGCCAGCTAATGTCTTATCATTATGTGGGAGGTATTTCTGGGAATTAAATGTGGGAGTAATTTCTGTCGCACCCTTTATAATGATTTTGGATCCAGACTGGTGCTTTGCTAATATGGCTTTGTGCCATAAATAAACTTTTGTGATGGGAGGGCTTCCTTCATATTAATTTACATGAATCAGACATGATTAGTGGCGATGTTGTTGTGACAGTCTGGGGCTTTTAACAGTAGATTTGAAATCAAGGTGGGTGATTTTCTGGAAAGACTGACGTCAAATATCTTTCTTACATACGTGTGTTTGTAATATCTCTAATGTCTATGCGAACAATCGTAAATTTGTTAGTGAATACGATAATGTTTACGTGAAATCTTTCAGGCGTAAAACAACAAGAGCTCCAATGTCTTTGCTTAGGTTCACTACACAATATTAAGAATTATCTGATGCGTGGGTTGTGTAACAGTTGTCAGTGCGTAAAGCTGAATTATCGAAGCGAGTTCAAATTCCGTCCAAGTCTATTGTGTTTACTTTCTCATTTATGGAAAAGGTATGAATGCATCTATTCTTCTCCACTAATTATGTGTGAAACTGCAGTGTACATTTTTTTAAGTCCAGGGTGGCAGTTATTCTAGGAGGACTACATTAACTGTAAAAGCGTAAAGGAGGCAACTACTCCACTATCTTTCCAAATAAATCATAAATCATTGAAGTAAATTAATTTGTGGAGAGTCCCTATGTTTTGAAGGGACGTGACATTAACAAAATTCTATTATAATTGTACTAGTCCATCTCTTCGTTAGTTAATACGTCCTTCATGCCCTGTCAATACCTCATAAATAATAGACTATTCCGTGTTTTGATTAAGTGGAAAGAGGGGAGAAGGCATCACTTGATTCCAGTTCGAAAATGAAAGAAAGTGGAGAGGGAGAATCAGATTAAGCTATTAAGAACAGATACTACACTTTGATATCAGCCAGAAGGCAGAAAACCTATGGCGACAACAATAAATGTGTCATTTTTCAGACACACAGTATCGAACGACGTAAATCGAGTAAGGCAAAAAAAAAAAAAAAAAAAAAAAATACTATAAATAAAATAACGTCGTCTGCTGAAATATTTAAGAGAAATGTTCGTAAATAGGACAAAATGTGGCTTGTTAATTTTAACGCCTTAAAAATGAAACTGCTCTCATTTAAACATATAACCCTTAAAGATAATGCTTTTTACCATACATTAGCATGGCTGATGCTAACCCTCAGGAGAATGACTTATTGGACTAAAGTTTTCAGCTGACATAAAGAAAGAATTTATTGAATCAAATACTCAGTCTGTCTTTAAGGAAGTTGGTTCACGGTGTTGTGCGAGATAATTTTTCCCGTCAGAATCCATCTTACATATATATGTCTACCATTTGCCCTTGCTTTGAATATTGCTGCTACATCTGGTCTAGTGTTCCTGATTATATATTTAGTGATTCTTGGTAAAATCCAAACAAGAATTTGCAATGTTATTGGCCTGACATCTCGACTTCAGTCTCTTTCCCACCGCCGTAACGTTGCTTCCCTGTGCCTTTTCTATAAATACTTTCATGTTAACTTTTCTGATGAAACTTCATCGATGCTACCTAGACGTTATGAAGTTAGCAGAAATGTCTCATCATTCTACAGTTGGAATGATGAGATGTAGCCGTAAGTTTTATGCTAACAGTTTCTTCTCTTCCACTTCTCATTTGTAGAAGTCTCTTCCCGCTTCTTGCTTCCTAGTCAACTTTGAACTTCAAAAATTCAAATGCAATGTCAATCGTTATCTTCTGACTTCTTAATTCCTATTCTTTTATTGTCCTCTCTTCTTAATAACAATTTTTTCATATTCTCTAACATTCAGTATCCCCTTGTGTCCTAGCGGCTTTATCGTCTTGCTTGTTGTGAAATAATAAAAAAATGACTAATTTTTTTTTGTCTGTAATATACTATGAAAAAATGCCGAAAAATTCTTGACTCGTCCAAGAAGCGTTTCCAAAGAGGATTCTGATGTTTAGTCATTTGATCTGATTTTGGGGAGGGGTTCAGGCCGATAAATTTTCAACACACTTTCCTATACTGATTACTGAGTGTTCCTGCAGTGATGTTGTTACGCTAAATGATGTGATGAAAGCTATTAGTTGAGGTTCGTGTGTATACTCTCAACATGAAACTGGTGATAGAGAAGGCTAAGGTTTAATCTTGATAGCCTCAATGATTATATTGGCTACTACCACCTAACGTGGGTGATTATAGAACAGGGTTCTTCATCGTAAGAGCAATGGTAAATGACTGATGAGGTTGTCATATAAATTATTTCCAAGGAATCTAGGTAGACTATCATTAGCACGTGTGACTAACAGACACCGTAATCAACGTACGGCGTTGAACATCTCATTTTACGTATTTAATCCAATTGTTCCTTTCCGATATATTTTGTTGGACTGTGTATATTTATGGCAAAGTTGTGTAATGCTAATCTTTAAGGCAGTTTTAATGCGTGAAAAACGAAATCGGACAGTAAATGCATGATTTTTTTATATCAAGATTTAAGCACTAAATTCTGGCATAGGACTGATGGTAATAGCGGGATTTACCGTTTTCTTCTTTGGTATTCATTAAAAGAATAGTCAGCGATGCCGTCGGCTGAAATTTATAAAATGATTCTCTTAAAACAGTTTTTTTTTAAAAAGGAAAATAGGTTTCTCGAGTCAACTATTATCGCTTTGTCTAGCATTGAAGTGGGCTTCGTTCATAATCTTTTGTTTGAATTAGTGTGGAAAGTCAACATCTTGATTATATCATTATTTTCTCTTGCCACATATGGTCGGATACTCCTGCTGTATATTTAGAGATTCTTGATAAAATACAAAGAAGAATCAGCAATATTATTGGTCCTGATCTGGCGTCTTGGCTTTAGTCTTTTCCCCATCGCCATAATGTAGCTTCCCTGTGCCCTTTCTATAAATACTTTCATGGTAATTGTTTAGATTAACTCTACGTTATGGTACCTAGACTTGACAAATTTAAGCTCAGTACTAGATTGGTGGCAAGGTCTCATCAATTCACAGTGGAATTGGCTAGATGCAACTGTAAGTTCTATGCTAACATTTTTTCTCTCGCACTTGTGGAACTTTTTTCCGGTGCCATGCTTTCCAGGCAAGTATTATCTTCAAAAATCTAAATGCAAAGCCAATCGTAATTTACTGTCTTCTTAATTACTCTTCTATTGTTTATCTTTTTTCTCATTCTTTCACACTCATTAACCTCTTGTGTCTTAACGGTTTTGCTGCCTTGCTTTTTAATCGATTAAAAATGCATGTGCAATCCATTTTAGTTGTTGTTGCTGTTTGAAGTCTTCAAGTGATGTGGTTTCTGTTATTTGGTACAGTTATTTGTTTGTGAATCTGTAGCGCCAGCCCACGAGGTTCGAAAAAGGATAGTCCTCGTGAAGACCTATAGGTTTTATTAGCTCGAAACCTTTTAAACCATTGATTTGAAAAGGAGGTTGTGTACATCCGACAGTTAGATATTTTTTAATGAAATCCACATGAAAGAGACGATCTGAAAAGACTATTTCTGAACAAGACTCGAGCTTTTAGGTTAATATTTTGGTTTTGTAGCATCGCGTGGTGTTATAGAAAACTATCCCTAACCCTGCCGATTCTACATGGTGTCCATAAAGTCTCTTTATGAATTTAAAATATGTTACAAAGGCAATTGATGAGATATCTTAATCAGATTTGATTTATGTATTCAATAGTTATCAAAGTTTTTAATCCCATTGCATTTGTGTATTTCAGGTATCCTGTTGATGAAAAAGGCACTTCTGATGTGGGTGTGGGAAATAAATATAAAAAAAATGCCAAGACTTTAAAAAAGGAAAACATATTTTTAATAATTCTCATCATTTGTGAATAGTTTCTGAAAGTTTCATTAAAATCCGATTATTATTTTATTTTTACAAGATTTCCCAAATTAATGTCATACAGGAAAAAAACGCACTAAATTATTTAGTATTTCCGCTGATACAATTAGAAACAGGTTTTTTTTTTAATCAAAAACCAGAATGTTCTAAAAAGAAGGAAATATTTTAAAAAATAATTAAAAAAATACTTCGTTCTTTCCTCTTAATAATAACATAAATATTTTGACGATAATATTTTAAGTTTAAATGAGTCCCTAAAAAATCGCTACTCCTAAAGAAAAAGCACAATGTTTTTCATGGTGTATTGAAACAAAATCAGATAGAGAGATTCAGCGTAATTAGAGAACTTCTTTCTATAGGGTTATGTGAAAGATATCGTGTATCAAACAAAGAAACAGGACATTAGTGATCTAAAGCAAAAGATCACTGATGCCATTGCTTACCATTGATGAGGCTATGCTACAGCGAACATGGCAAGAAATCGAATATCGTCTTGACGTGTTTCCTGCAACTAATGTTTCCCATATAAAGGTGTATTAAATTAGTTAAAGAAAACTTCAATATCTACTTCTCATTTTGTAATAATTTCCACATATTTGTCTGTTCATTTGCTTTTGTAATATTAAAATTGTAATCTAAAAAATTAAGTTGTAAAGAAACTTTATGGACACCCTGTATATGATTTTTTTTATTTCCTATACTAAATTTGTTATAACTGATCTATACATTTTTTTAAATATTTAGTATTTATTAATTTATTAACTCTACCTTCTAAACATTTTCATACGCCCAGGAAAGAACACCCACGAAACGAGAAAGAGGATTAAATTTAATAAAAATTTGTAATTTTGTTATTTGTCAAGGATTTCTTAAAATGCGCTTCTGCTAAATATTAGTTTCAGAGAGCAATATTTAACACTGCACCTTACTGCTATCAAACCAACATAGAAGACGTAAACTTATGCTACTTATTATATTTAAAAGTTTTAAGGTTTATTAGAACACAAATTGATAACATTAGTGTAAAAAAATCACGAGTTTAATGCTGTAGAGTAGACACGAAGGGAAACCTAAATATGAAACCAATAGTTAACAATCGATGATTCTGATAAAATCTTCAGATCCTCATTGCTATAAATAATAAACAGTTTTTGTTGTTTTTTAGACAAAGGAATATTTATGACATTTAATCGACCAAGAGATTATAAAAAGCTTACCGATTACGTACATAACATATGCTGTGTAATTTGTAGTTTTTAAAAATCCAATATCGTTGTTTTTAATGGTAAATGCTAAATCTCAGAGATGCAATATTGTATTATCTATATTGCATTATCCATAAAGATTTTTTTTTTCAAAAATCAGTTCTGCTAAATATACAACGGAAGAGTTCGTTACAGTAAAGAGAATCTTTTGGCTCAGAGTCAAATTCGACATTGAAGATTTAATATCCTTTGTGGGGGCGATGAAGGCGTAGCTCGACATATGGAAGGCACATATTTCCATAAAAGCTTTTTTCATTATAGGATAATACGCTGAAAGTGATCTTTATTTCTTTTTTACTTAAATAATGATTTTAAGTTAGCTTTTACACTCTCTTTATGTAATAATACATTTGCAAATAGGCTTAATAATGCAAGCATTTTTTAAACTACGAATACATTCTCAAGAATATTGCGTATCCAATAATTGCTCTCTGTGGTTAAAAGATCCTATCCCCTTCTTATATTCTTACTCGTGTGGTCAGGTAGCATTCAAACTCTGCACATAAAATTATTAATTTAATAATAAAAGATGCCTTTCAAAAAATAAACAAAATATTAAGAAACCGGAAAGTTTCGTTGGAAACAAAGATAAGATTGTTCAACTCTTATGTGACATTCATCCTTCTACATATGTATTAAATTTTGGACAGTTTCCTTTCAGTTGAAGAGGAGACTAATTAACAGAGATGTGGTTCTGTAGAAGGATGCTGAGAATTCCATGGCTGCGATGTGTTTGTAATGAAGAGATTGAAGAAAATGTGAACGGAAAGAGACAGATAAAATTTCAGTAAGATATATTGAGGAAAGCCAGCTTGGAGAATATGACACTCGCAGCATAAATTCAAGGCCAGAATCAAAGTAACTTACTCAATAAGCTTGTGTAAATGGATAGCAGAACCGGGAGTGCGAAGGAGAGTAAAAAGGCAAATATTTTTAAGAGTTACAAACGATAGGAAGTTATAGAGAACTATAAGCACCTACTTCCTAAACATACTCTTTATATAATAGAATAAAGATACCTCCCCTTGGAAATAAATACAGTATTGATTTCTAAGGGACAGGATTTGATTATTTTCGAATAAAACTAACTTCCATGAATTTCTTAGATACCTTAGCTACTAAATTACAGTCCTTTATTTTTGTTACAGTTCTTTTTTAATTTGAATTGAGAATCTTACTTATTATAAAACGCAGATTGTGTGTGTGTCTGTACGTTTAATATTGGGTCGGATTTCCTACATTTTTCAACCGATTTCAACAAAACTTCACAGGACTACGTAAAATTACCTTGCGGTGGTTCTGACAGCGCTAAAAATTGGAAAAACACAATTGTTTTTGCACGAAATTAATTTGAAAACAAAATTAAGAGACATTAAATAAAGGGAGACAACTCATATCGAGTTATACTTATTAATATCGAGTTATACTTATAAAACCCAGGTTGGTTGTTTGTGTGTGTGTGTGTGTGTGTGTGTGTGTGTGTGTGTGTGTGTGTGTGTGTGTGTGTGTGTTCGTTTATATATGGGATCGGATTTTCCTACATTTTTCAACTGATTTCAACAAAACTTTTTTTTTGGCAGGTAGTGTTTCTTATTGTCTTGCACACTTTTTTCTTTATTTTTACATTCAGAATGCTTTAAAATTCCATTTACAAGACAATTGTTTATAATAAAATTCAATCGGTAGACTCATAACGATTGAAAACAATGTTTTTGTTTGAGTTTGGGTTTGACCAATTCGTAAAAAAAAAAAAAAAAAAACTAATTAAGACATGCGTGTCCGTCAATCTTAAACATAAATCTTTGTCAATTTTATTTTTCAGTCTTTATGATGGTCGATACTTGATCTATCTCTTACTGTTACATCCCCGGGCAACGCCGGGTTCTCCTGCTAGTGTATACATCAAAAGGGGCGTAAATCCAAAGAAGCGACTTCACATTGAATTTATTTAACCTTCACAGCGAGGCGATTCTGAGAGAAATAGAAGTCCTCACAGGATTTATTATTGGCGGAAAAATATTAATAGCAAGAAACAGATGACATAGTGTAAATGAGGCATGGACAACCATTTCCGAGCAGGGGGCTGTATGATCTATGATTCATCACAAGGCAGGCCACACAACTAAAAAGATTCAAGGTAATTTTTCGTAGTAGGTACCTTCGCTCAGAAGATCATACACGCAAGCATATACCTTAGAAATGCTAGGAAAGTTTTATTTTTTAGAAAATATTTTTTATAATTAAAAATTGAAGTCTTGTTATAACATTATCATTGATGACAGTGTGATTATCACATGTTGCTGTGTGGGATATATTTCTAATTTATTCATTCGAAAATGAAAGCATTTCTTCTTTATAGAAAAATTCTTATGAATGTTTTACGGTTTCAAATGCAAAAGATGTTTACACGTACGATCTTCCTTAGTGAAAATCGCCAATGGTTTAAAATGTTGACAATGTTACTTTCCCCAAAATTTTACAAACTTCCAGAAACATTGTATTTAATCATTGTTTAATTATGTGGTTATGTATGAAAGAGTGTGTGAGTAAACAAGTGAGAACGAAACAAAATAAAATTTTAAGAAACCTTATTTTTTATGAAATGACGCATGCCAAACGGGTCTCATATTGCCAGTGGGTTGCAGTTTACCCATGACTGGTGTAGATGGTAGACTCAGAAAAAACAAACAAAAAAAAAACTACGGAAACCCCACAACAAGGTAATAAAATAAAAGCGTGAAGAAAGGACTAACTGACAATTGTAAGAAGACAGGATATACGGTCGTAGCAAGAAGGACAACTCAATGTGCGTGCTACGGATTTGAGACATCATAATCAAGCATGTAAAGAAATCTAATTATCAAGGAAGTATTGTAAAAGACCATAGCAAATATGAGAGAGAATTCCGGAGGTGCATGAGAATAGCGAAAGACGCCTTCCAAAAGCTAAACAAAGTATGAAGAAACAAGATAATTAGAAACAAAGAAAATAATGCTGAACTGGTATTTAATATTAATCCTCCTTTATGACAGTGAATATGTTGGACAATTCCCTCACAGATTAAGATGAGACTGGAGGCAGCTTAAAAAGGCTGAGAATACGATGGATGGAGCTTGTGGGCAACAAGGAAGATTAAATGAAAATATGAACAAAAAATAATCTTGTACTTATAATCTGAAAGAGAGAGTTTACCTTTCTGGGACACATAATAAGGAAAGAAAGCCTGGAGAATATGACACTCACAAGCTATACTGAAAATAAGAGGAGAAGAAGGTAATATCGAATAATATACCTATCGTGTTTCTGTAGATGGATTAGTAGGAATAGTAAAGAGACATTTCTAAAAACTACAAATGATAGGAAGTTGTGGAGGGCCTTGATCACTACTAAAACAGCACATAGAAGAATAACAAGAAAGAGAAGAAAAAGAAAACGCTTAAAATAGCGGATGAAAATGCAATGGAAAGATTGTAGCCGTCCAGCCTTCATCAGGTATATCGACTTGGGTAAGCTACAGGAAATTCTGAATTGCAGCCTTTATTTAATTTACAAGAGTAGACTGTTCCTGCTCCACTGCATATGTCTAGGATATCTCGCTTAGTTCGTATTTTTAGTACTGCTCAGATTGTTTTCACTAAGTCCAAGTAAACACTGCCCGGCAACATAGAGAATTGTCATAGTAGATTGAAGCGTTGCTTTGTGAGTTTGGTGACATAGTAATTGTAAGTTCAATTCCTGTGTTGGTCAGTGGACTGGAATTAGTAGAAAGAAAGTAAGCAATGAGTGAGCAGTACTAGAAATAAGAATTTAGCGAGATATACCTGGGCATGAGAAGTGGGACGAGAACAGTCTACCGACGTATATTAAATGTGTTCGGTTTGGAATTTCCTGTAGGTTACCCGGTTCGACGGAGGACATGACGGCCAAAACGTTGTGATAAAAAACAACAGGGATGAGAACAATGCCCTGTGTTTATATAATGATAATTTTCAATCTTGAAATTCAGACAGAAAGTAATGCCTATCTGTTTTGAAAATCAACGTTTACGACACTTTGTTTGTGCCCTGGATCAAAGAAAATACGAAACTACCTCTCAAAAAGAAGAAAAAAAAACTTCTCTATTTCCATTGGGTTACAAAATCAATTTAAAAAAAAATCTTATTTGGCCAAATAAACAGCATTAGTGAAACTTGAAAGTTAAGACCACTTTTCAGATTCTTGAAATCCATAAACTGGAAATACACGCTGATAAAATACTAGAAACTGTTTAGAACACATTGAGTAGACGCTTGCATGCCATACGTTTCAATTATATTAGGTAAAAGAAAAAGTTGTGACACAAGGTCAATTTTTAAGGTGGGGACCCGAGCACGTACACCCGGGCTAGGAACATAAATTTCCCACAGCCCCCGCAAACGTCGGTTGTGCTGGCCTCGGTGCGAGCACCGATCTCTCTCTCTGGTACAATGAGAGGGCGCGGCCTCGGGCAGCTATTCCCCATGGCTGGGTACCTCTCCGTATAATTTTTCTCAGTTGCGACTCTGTTCTTTGACGGAGCCGCCCCTGAGCGCACTCTGCCCAAAGACAGAGACGCAACTGAGAGATGATAAAGAATGTGTTACAAACCACTCGAGAGAGCAATTTACACACTGATATTAATTACATTAGAAAAGTGTTGTTAAAAGGTAACCTTCGTTGTAATAACCTTTTTCATTATACAGTTGATAATTTCGATGATGTGCACAACTTATCTAGAGCAGTAAACAAGCCCTTGAAACTGGTTATCGAAACAATTAGATACATTACTTTGCTAGTTCTGTTTCGGTTCTCAGATCGAAAATTAATCTATAAAGCTTTTGTTAAAAGCCTTATGTGTGACAAACTGCATTTTCACAATATGGCGTCCTCTGTGTGTTGCTTTGAGAAATTATTATCATCATCATCATCATTGTTATCATTCCTTTTCGTCATTGATTTGTAATATTTTTCATCAGCAGAAAAAAATGAGTAGTTTGATGAAAGGGACAAAATGTCTGATTGTTTGTTATACTTCACACAGTTCTCTTTTTCTTCTTCACGCTCGTTCTGTAGTTTCATTTCAGTCTCTCTGTCTCTTTATCTATCTTTCTCTCTCATAGAGCCACAATTCACAAACTAAAGCTAAAATGCCTCTGAGCAAAGTGATTTCCCTTCCCATGTCTCCTGATAGAGATTAACGCAGTAACACGTTGCTAGGAAGAGCTGCGTGGCAAGAAATCTGATAGCGCAGTGCGCTTAAACAAAATAGACAAATACTCGGAGAGAAAGATAATAAGAGGAAGATAGTGAGGAGACAACGAAAAATTAAAAGCGAGAGAGAGAGAGAGAGAGAGAGAGAGAGAGAGAGGAGCAAACATTCAGACAGTCAGACATAGAATGAGACCTGATGATAAATGAAAAGCGTGAAGCAAAGAAGAGAGAAAAAAAAGAGGCTGCGAGACTGTCGGGTCAACTGACAGATGAAAAACCTTTATATATGGAAAAGACAGCAACTCATGCTCGTATGTCTGTATAGAAACGCATTTACAAACATCCAGAAATGTAAATGAAGTTCAACTACTGACAAGATTTCGATTGACGTCTACACAAACGTGATAACGTGCTTGTCTTTATTGGGTTAAAATCAGCCATTTTGTCATTTCAAACATCAACTAGATTATGTACTCTTTTATGAGGCAGTTGCTAAGAATTTCCGAGAGCAATAAAATTGAAATACAATTTTTTGTAAAATATTTAATGTTATTTATCATTTAATGTTGATTCCTCTAGTGGAAGCAGTTTCTTGAAATCTGACCGTGACAGTAAATCCCATCTTTCCGATTGGAGATTGTCAAGGCGAAATAAGCACTTCAAATATTGAAAGTTTTAAGCAGCGATGCATTTTAAGTCACTGAACATCAAGTGACGTTAAAACAAATTTCTTGAAGTATTCGATGCCATTTACATGAAGGTCATGACTCGATATATTTTAGAAAAATCCCAAGTGTTTGTTTTCATGATGTTGTAATGAAACAGCATTGAAGTAAATACTTGGTGACATTTATGTGACGTCTATAGTTGATTAATCTTCTCTTGGTGAATAAATTAAATTAAGGTTAATTACTTAATACGTGATACATGGAAACACACACACACACACACACACACACACACACACACACACACACACACACACACACACACGCACTCTCTCTCTCTCTCTCAGAAGCCACTAATCCATGAACTTAGCAAGTGATTTCATATATAATTAGCATTGATGCTATTAAAATATTTACTTCAGTTTCTTGGATCAGTTTGTGGTAAACTTGCTATCTTCTTAGGAGAAATATCTTGCATACGCTTAGACATTACTTTATTTCTTTACTGTGTTCATAATCTATTTATTTTTTTAATGTCACGTTCCTCCAGCATGTAGTCGATAATGGCTCTTCACAACTTCTTATCACAGTTCTAAGCAATGTTTGTTTTCTTACTACCCGTCCCTAATCCTGTTCTGCTATACCCTTACACAAGACTGTTGAGTAGGTTACCCATTGTTTTTTCAAATGCTAAATCCTTCTAGGTGATCATGTCTCTTCATAGTTTCCTGTAAAATGCTATGACCTTTTGTGAAAGACAGTGGAGTGGTTGCCTTCTCCACACTTTTGAATCTCTTCTCCAAGAGTCTAGGAACTAGACTGGCTGCTACCCAAGGCTAGAGAGCCCAATCTACACTGCTATTTAATCCATAGCTTGGTAGGAACAAGAAGTGGTGTATCCATGCCTTTCCTGGGGTTTAGAGAATTTAACATTCACAAACAATATTGAGAGTAAGAGGAACAGGTAGTATCGAGTAATATACGTATCGAGTTTGTTTAAATGGATTGGGTAGAAGAATAAATATATAAACATTGCTGAAAGCTACACAGGACAGAAAGTTGTGGAGTGCCGTGATCACACACTTACTGAAAAAAAACGGTAAAAAGAAGTAGCAGTAATAATAGTAGTAATGGGACAATAATAATAATAATAATAATAATGATGATGATGATGTTCTCATTGCTGATTTGTTGACAGACAGACATATAAAAGACCATTTGGCACATATGGACTAATGTAGATTAAAGCTAATTTAATAGCTAACAACGTCGAATTTTGTAAACACAACATATGCGTTTGTTAATGAATTAACTTTTTTTGGCCTTGTTTCGGATTTCTCAAAACTTTACGATTTTCAGAAACGATAATATTAATACTAAATAATATACTTTAATTCCTGATTTAAACATTATCCTATTATCACTAATCGTATTAGATGATGGTTTCAACAGCTCTTTTAAATTAATGAATTCTATTGTGGAGTAATGGATAGTGGCTCGTATCAAGGAATCGGAGAGTCAAGTTCGAATTCCAGTCGAATCCATTACATTCACTTACGTGGTAATCCTCTTCTCCTCCTCCCCTAGATATGGGTAAATAGCAGGACAAACCGGGTTGTATAGCATTGGATGGCAACGGGTCTACCGCATAAAGAAATGGCAACCCACTGCGGGAAAAAAATCTCCCTCGTTAGTAATGTATCGAAACGGTGTATCACGCATGGCACATAATTGATTGACTGAATTCCAGGTTCAGTCAAAAATGTTTTCTTTATCGCAAGTCAAGTGAAAAAACCTTTTCTACAGTTCTGAAATACTTGCAACCTAAAATGCTGCGAGATGAAATCATTTCTGTCTTTATTTATGACATTAGGAGCTATTATTTATTATTTAATCTATGTGTGAAGATTGTTCTCGTTCTGCCGTCTTTTTCCATATTTTCTTGGATGAGGAGTTATCGTTATTTACATTAGGACTAGTGTCCTTATCTTTGTTCTTCAGGTGTCTAGAGATCCAGGTAATCTTCGGAGAAATTCTAACTGAATCCTTTATTCTAATGTACGTCCACGCTGTCAATGTCTAGGGACATCTCCTTTTATATTGCTCGTCCTGTTCCTAGTAAGTCTGAGTCTATACTAAACTGAGCCTTAAACCTAATGTTCTCAATGCCTGCCACTGCTGCTCCTGCTATTGAACATGTTCTCATTCACCGCCGTTTCACTTATCTGATACTACCGACGACTTTTTGTCGTTTCTCTTTCTGTATTCGTATTTATTTCTACGTTAGGCCGATCGAGAAACAATAACCGAGCAGACATTTGGCGAAGGCTGGACGACACAAAGACCCACGTATTGTAATATTAACAACAAAGGTGAGGGTATTAATCCGAATGTAAATATTGTAAATAGTAAAATAATGGTTATATACTTAATATACGCTAATTCATAGATAAGATGTTACAACTAATTTACTATTAATTGCTAGAGTAAAGTAATAATAATAATCAGGATGAAGCATAATTTTTCTGTAAATTCAAACGAAGAGAAAATTGCAGATTAATACGTTTATCAATGTTTCATTTAAAAATTCGAATTTTTTTTCATATCATTCGAGATTTGTTGAAATTTCGCGAGGAAAAATTTCACTGTAGACGGGTTTTACGAGTTGCGTTTTAAATTAGAGTTTGTCCGTTAAGTATACGAGTTGCCACCATCAAGCGAGAAGACATACAAAATGTTGCAGTTTCTCAAGGGATTTTCAAAGAATACGTAGCAAAAATGTAATGCGTCTGCTATTAACTGGAATGATTAAGCATTTATCTTTGTTTCTGGTTGCTTGTCGCTGAACTGTGTTTAACCGACTTACGTATTATCGCTAGTGGATTAGATCATCATTGGTTATATCACTGAAGTTCGCTTTTTCTCCAATAAATACCTTAATCTTTTGTGTTAACAACACAAGATAGCTAAAAGGCTTCGTCATCGCTCTATAGTTAACGCGCTAGTTTTTTTTTATCAAACACAATTTGCTTCTCAAATTAGAATTGGTTTCTCAGTGATATTTAATAATATGGGATTAATGTAATTCATATTAAAAAGTTTGATAGAAAACAGAAATTACTTATAAACTGTTGTTACTCCTTCACTTTGTAACTGCATTGTTATGAATAATCAAGAGTGGTCACCCCTTGTTTTGTTACATTTCTCTTTGAGAGAGCTATTTCTGTTTACTGGGACTATAAAAGGACACTATACGCGAACCTTGTATACTCAGTTGAATAAAGCTTTCTTAAAGCCTATACCTGCGTGCTTTGTCATTACATGCATATTGCTTTGCTGCCTTACTTAATGTGAATATATTCGAGTACAAGTCCATATTATCACAAGCATATTTATTGCAGATGTTAATCAGTATTACATAATTATGATAATAAACCAATTCTATAACTTGCGAAAAATTGAAGATTCTTCATTAAGTTGGGTTAACTATCAATGAACATTGAATTCATCATCAAAACAAATAAAAATGTCGAAGTCACAAGCACATTTCTTTAATACAGCTCCCGTTTTGTTGCCAGAATAAAAATGGCTATTACGTGGAGAAGGTGAATAAAAACAATTAATTAAGGAAGAAAACAAGTGTGCATATATTTATTTCTCTTTTAGAATATATCAAACCATACTGTTTAAGTTGACAAGTTTCTATGAAGTGAAATGTGTAATGGTTAACGGTCCAGAAAGAAAAAATCAGCACCCAAGTTCGAAATGTTTCTTTTGAAAGATGTTATTACAGACACAATGTTTCCGTCATGTTCAAATGTAAATTATTTTGGCTGATATGTGATATATCTTGTATGGGTTCATTATTGTACTATATAATCATTTTAATTAGAACCAACTTCGAATTTTGACCAGTACTTGGGTTGATTAATTCTTGGGCAAGACGTAATACCCGTTATTATTTAAATAGTTGCTATTTTTTTTAGAGGTTGCATCTGATAAATACAAAAGAAAGACATTTCAATGCAACTAAACTCGTATAATTCTTGAATACAGTATAAATAATATATTTAGAAATTGTTGCAGTTTCTCAAGAGAGCTTCAAAGTATATGTAGGAAAACGGAACGCGTCTATTATTAACTCGAATCAGTATTAAAATTGTTGAAGTTATTGCTAACATTTTTGTCGAGATTTACAAACTCTACATTCCGCTCAATTTCATAAATCAATCGATGAAATTTGAAAGCTGGTTTGTTTGTAAAAATAATTTTACAAAAATCTTAATTTGCGGTTTAATAACTTCTTTAATTTAATTTTATAGGACTTCATGGTAAACAATATTTTTAAGAAAATTTCTTTTTGTCCTTTTTAACGGCGAAGAATAAATTCTTGATTTCTTACTCTTGAGCATGCAACATACAACTGGTTATACTTAAATATTTCAGGGTGAACTAGAGACTGGATTCTCGTATATAAAAATTTAAAGAAAAGATATTCACAAAACAATATTGCATTTTTTATTAAATAAGTATTCAGTATTTAGTATTACTGATGTTATCGCTAAAATTTTTTGTCGAGATTTACAAACTCTCTGTTTCGTTCGATATCACAAAACAATCAACGGAATTTGAATAAGCTGATTTATTTGGAAAAATACTTTGACAAAAACCTTACTTGGTGGTTTAATAATTTCTTTAATTTAATTCCATAGGACTTCATGGTAAACAATACTTTTAAGAAAATTTCTTTTTTTTTTCTTTTTAGCGGCGAAGAATAAATTCTTAGGATTTCTTACTCTTGAACATGCAACAGAGAACTGGCCATGCGTAAATATTTCTTTCTGTGGCCAAATTCCAACTTTTTGAAGCGTTTGGCCTTGTGATTTGTTTATAGTTCTCGCAAACGTAGGGCGAACTGGACACTGGATTCTTGTATAAAAAATTAAAGATATGCAAAAAACAATAATGCATTTTATTAAACAAGTATTTGTTATTTTAATCATTAAATTGTTTTTAAAATAATGAGAGTATGTTATTAAAACTTGTAATTTTTCCTCCCGCCCAAATTAATGAAAATTTATTGTACTGAAATACGCACCTTAGTAAAATCGACGGTACTTTGTGCCCCCCCCCACGTACCTGTTTGCATGTCCTCACCAAATTTTGTTTCTATCGGTCAATGTATGACTATTTTAGAGAGTGCGACGGACGGACTAACGGAAGTCGCAGAATTTTATATATAGATTATTATAAAAATACTAAGGGGAATTTAGTGAGGGGTAATTTTGCTGAAGCCGGTTTCGTATGTTATGGTGTAAACTATATGTTGGTCAATTAGTCTTCTCGTTACACTCACCATACATGAAGCCATAAAAATGATGTCATCTTTCAAGAGCGTCTCACATAATTGTATATATTTTCAAAGAGAGAAATAGAATAGAAATATGCATAGGAAAACATCTACTTCTTTTTTGATCATGGCTCTCCACAACTTTTTGTCCCCTGTAGCTTTTAATAAACTTTTTGCTATTTCTCCTAAGCTCTGTATCGATATCCATTTACTCAAGCTCACTAATTATGTTATGAGTTGTTTTCCTCTGTGCCTCTTGCTCTTTATATGTCCCTTGAGTATCAGATTTTCCAAGCCTTCATTCCTCATTATGTGCCCCAGGAATGTCAACTGTCTCTTCCTGATGTTAAATATTAGTTTTCTTTTTGTCTCCATTTTCTCCAAAACTTCGTTTGGTCCATATTATTCTCAGCATCTTTCTGTAGAGCCACATTTCTGTTGGTTTTACAGTTTCATAAAGTAACTCATAGAGAAACGTCTGTTTTTTGTATTTCAGTATGTCTCTGTGTGTGCGATTCATTTTAAAAAAAGATGAATTAACCCTATTTCTGACTGATGTAAATAATACACACCTCGTTTTAATAAAATAAGCAAATTTACACTTTCAAGATATTGGCAACAGAGTATTTTGGGAGTTCATGTTGGAAGGCAGCCTTTTTCGTCAGGGGGATTGTAAGTAAGAATTTATCCAACAAAATTAGTTCATATCACTTTCACGTTGGGATGGAATATCTTATGGGGAGGGTAGGCCCTCGATTCCTCCCTGGCGACAGGCATGTCAGTGATACTTTGCCTATTATTAGGCACTCTCCTGTAAAATTACAGTGAGAAGAAATAAATAGCCTAATTGTTGGGTTGCTTTGAATATTTATAATGTATTTTAGGGCTATTTTTGGGGCTATTTTTTCACGATGAATCTGAAAATCAAGTCCAATTTGCCCCATCGCATCACGTTTTCTCAGTAGAGATAATTTCTATTTTACTTAAAATAGGCCAAAATGTCTAATTCCCAGAGATATACCACTGTTTAAATATGCGAGTGACATTGTTGAAACATTTCGTTTCATGTTAAGATGATTTATCATTCAAGAAAAAAGTATCCAAATAACTTTCAAAATGAATTCTAAGCTTATTCAGTTAAGATAAACTGACCTGAAAATGCTTGATTTTATGTGAGATATCTCACTGGAAAATGTTCTTGTTCTTATTAAAACTTTGTGATTTATGTTTCTTCTCTACTTCCCCTAGAAGAAGCTCTTTAGAAGTCATACAAGAACAGCGATTTTAGTTTTTCTTAGTAGTTTTTCACTTTAAGTCTGAAACCGTCATACAATTTTATCATGTCACTTGAATTTACAGAGGTCTGGTATTGTCATGCAATCTCTGTATAGGAACATCGATAAATGAGGGTTGTTAGAGTGTTAGGCGTGTGTATTTGGAACTAGCAAGATTAGAATTTTCTTATTAGCGCGTAAAATAGCCGCCAAGCACCAGATAGATGGCTGATTTCTGCCGGAGCATCAAAAGAGATCAACCTTTTCAAAAGCATTGTAGAGTTTCTAAGAAGAGAAGATTTATACCATTGGATGGACAAAAATGAATGTATTTTTCATTCCTTTCTATCTTTGTTTTGTTTTGATTCAAAAACTGATGACACATGTTTGCCGTAATTTAATTTTGTGTGATTTTTCTGAAAACTTTTTCTGAACTGAAAATGCATTCCTTAAGTTATTGGGATACTTTTTCTTTTATGATAAGTTATTCTAACCTGAAAAGGTTTAAGGTTGGTAATACTTGACCCTAGCATATCATTGTTAACTGGGTATTTTAGCCTACTTTAAGAAAATATATCTATATTGAGAAAACATGATATGATGGGAAAAACTGGACTTGATTGCCAATTTCAACGTGAAAATAGCCCAGAAACATGTGCCCATTGCCCAACAACATTTTGGTCGAGTAAAATGTTGACCTGTGTTATAGGTTTATAAAAAGTCGGTATTAATTATAGGATTATAAAAATTTTGAATTAATTATAGATTTCTAACTATAACTCAGTGATATCCACCGCCCTAAAAATGTTTTGCTAGTCATTAAGGGGTTAAGGAAAGGTTGCAATATATTTTAAATACATCGGAACGACTGTAATGGTAAGAATAGACGTTTCTATACAGGTAACATAACGTATTCACATTGACCAAACAGCGTTATTTTCTCTTCAAGTTATATTCACTATCAATTTTAATTGCTGCTACTACTGGAAATTTTAAAGTAATATGGTGTTCGTTATTTGGTAAATATATATATATTTTTTATTTTTGATTCTGTATCACCATCCTGCGGATTCGACGAAGTGCAAGGCTTCCCAAAATCCACGGGCTCAAGATCCACTTGAAGTCATTTTTAATCATTGATCTGAGAAAACAGTTGTATATAGCAGATAATTTAGACAAATTTGAACGAGTTGAATGCTCTGCTTGCCATTCATATGAGAGTAGAGATCTGATGATATTGAAGAACAGGAACCGAGTTTGCTAGACTTGTTAAAAAGGATCTTGGGAGATTTGCACTCTGTTGTTTACCCCATAACATCCTGACGTCAATTTAAACTGGTGACTTCTTTACACCATTTTCATTGTTCGAGCTGTTGTCCTCGTCTTTATTACCATATTCACGACGTTTCGGCCGTTGTACGCTCCGGCCTTCGTCAGGTGATTTGTTGGAATTTAGAACCGAAACATTTATTTAGTCCATGGGAGTAGGTTGTCCTTCTGTCTATATTTCTGAGATGAGGTCTTTAACTGTTTACACTATTTACATTGTTCTAACTGTTGTCCTCATTTAGAACAATTTACCTCACTGGAATAAATAAAGTGTTCGGTTCGAAATTTCAACAAATATCACCTGAAGAAGGCTAGAGCGTAAAACGGCTGAAACGTCGTGAATATGACAATAAAAATGAGGATAATAGTCCGAAAACTGTAAATAGTTACAATACCTAATTTCAGAAATATAGAAATGGCGATTTTTTTCCTTTTTCGTGCCCGTTTTACTTTAAAGTCCATATTTTCTTGATTTCAGATGAAAACATGAAAAATTTCCAGCATATTTCAAAGAAATTTTCCCTTTCCAAATTATAGTTTATAATTATAGTTTATAGATATAGATATAAAGAAAAAAAAAGTAGGCTTCAGTTTAAATTGACGCCAGTGGGATATGGGTTAAGCTCAGTCAGTATCCACTTCAGAATTTTATTATGCTTAGATATATAACTTTATTATGACGTGACTCCCGTATAAAAAAATCTACTGACACTTTATCTGTTCCTAAAATAGAGCTTTTTCATGTTGTCAGCGCCTGTTTCTTTCCTTATCGCGTCGCATCTCACTTCTGTTTTCTCTTTTTCGCAGTGTTTCCTACCGCCATGCTTTTCTTCACAACTACGTATGCATTTCACTCTTCCAACGATATAATTGCATTCGTAATATCTAATGACTTGTACACCTGTGTCTCTCTGTAAGCTTAAAAGCTAATGAAACTTTACACTTAATCATGATTGGGCTGAACAGTGTTATTTTTATTTTATTTTGACTTATTTAATAATCATAATAGTAGTTAATACGGTTTATTTTACAGTCATGATCTCTTTTGCTTCCAGTGCAATCGTTTGTCCTTTTCAAGATGGCTCTCAAAATATTTGGAAGGAAATAAACTTTGGGAATAAAACAAATTTTACAAACGTGGATACTATTTTTTATTTGTAAGAATAAAAAAATCATAAACTTTTATTCAAATTTAATCCTGAATATTTGAAACAATTATTTTGGAATAAGATATTTTCTTTGTTTATCAGGATGTCATGTAGTTGAAATAAGAACAGAAAATATCTAAACAAGAATTAAAAAAAAAACAAACTATTGGTTAAAATGTATTTTATTCATTTCCTCATGACGTTTAACTTTTGTGATATATAAAAATACTATTAAAATTATAAATACAATTTTTGTGGGAAGATAATTCATTGAAATATGTCGAAAAGGTTTTCACTCGAAGTCAAGAGAATAGTAACTTAACGCAAGATGATCGCAGTATATGGAAAATATGTGAGTTTAAACTGACACCAGTAGGATAATGGTTAATCGTGTATAATTATATTTTATATACAGCTTTTAGGATAATAATATTTGTTTTTATGTTTCAGGTTAAATTTATTATAATCAAACTATGTAATATTATTTAACCCATATACTATTGATGTTAGTTTAAATTGAAAACTTTCCACCTATATTTAAGCTATAATTATAAAGTATAATTTTATCAATTGAAAACTTCATTGTGCTTACGGCCACGTCATATTAAAATACCGGTCCTCGTACGATCATCGAAGTTAAGCAACGTCGAGCGCGGTCAGTGACCGCTTGGGAATACCAAGTGCTGTGTGCAAATGGTGTAATGGATAAGGGTCGGAAATGGAAATCAGAGAGCCTAATTCCAATTCCAGTTGGTGAGTTATATTCCCTTATGCGTAACTTTTTCTTGGAAAAAACATGAATCCATCTCTTCTTTCCTCCACAAATATGAGTTATAGACAGGACTTGTATCGATAAA
Source organism: Acanthosepion pharaonis (assembly GCA_903632075.3). Classification (NCBI taxonomy): domain Eukaryota; kingdom Metazoa; phylum Mollusca; class Cephalopoda; order Sepiida; family Sepiidae; genus Acanthosepion; species Acanthosepion pharaonis. The sequence goes on from CAHIKZ030001813.1 coordinate 4,293,262, forward strand.
TCATTATTATCATCAAAATATTCTTATATTCTAAAAATATTTTCTGGCTTTAAATAACTTGCAAAAAGTTGATAAGCCGTAAAAAAAAATCAATAAATTCACTGAAATATAATTTCCAACTTTTCATCTGAAACGTAGAGAATAAGAACATTAGTCAAAATTGGTACAATAAATAGGAGAAAGATGTTGTCAGTCTAAACTGATGCCAGGGGGAAAAGGGTATAATAAGCGAATTTTACAACATTTTGATGCAGTTTGTCAATATAAGAAAAATCTTTTTTTTTCTTTCTTTTAAATATATTTCTTAGTCGTGTTGGTAGATAAAAATAGTCCGAATTTAAGAAATTACTTTGCTAAAACAAATCAACAGATATTTCTGAAGTTTGTCTTAACTCGGATCTTATATCTCTTCTCACAGATTGAAGAACTGAAGATACACTAATTCCTTTTTCGCTTATACTACATTAAGCAATCTCGCTCAGATAGCTAAGCACGTGAATCACTCGGCGCAAGAATAAAGCAACAGAATACATCATCACATCGTTCACATATGTTTGAGACGACTGCTGCATTTGTTCGTTGTTTAACGCGCTAGCCGATGTTGCTGTCGTTGCTATAGTAACCAGGTTAGCAATGGCAGTCTCTTTGCATTCTGCAATTCAAGAAAAGGGATTCAGAGCTGGTACATGTTGTCATTACGATGAAACGGAAGCTGAAAGCAGGTTGAAGAGAGATTACACTCTCTTGCTGAGATCATTCTACACTTGCAATTATCGGTAGAGTAAATGGCAGAACCGGACCGCTAGTTTTTTTTTTCTTTTCATGTCAAGTAAAGAATAATATCCGTCCGTCTCTCTGTAACGCTAACAATTTCTTTTTGTCTGAATTTTTTGGGATGGAGAGTTATTATTATTTACATCATTTATATTCGGAATCATATGATGTTATCATAACGTTTCGGTCGTTCTGCGCTCCGGCCTTCATTAGGTATATATCGATCTGGTTAACCTACAGGGAATTCTGAACGGAACACTTTATTTAAGCTATGAGGGTAGACTATTCTCGTTGCACTGCCCATGTCTAAGGATATCTCGTCTAGTTCTTATTTTTAGTACTGATCATTTATTACTCGCCCTGTTTCTTCTGAGTTCAAGTATACACTGCCAGAAACCAGAGATAATTGCTCTGTAAATTGGGTGACATAGTAATTGTGAGTTCAATCCTTTGGCCAGGCAGTGTGTACTTAAACTAAGTGGAAACGAGTGAGCAATAACTGAGCAGTAGTAAAAATAAGGCGAGAAATCCCTAGACATGTGACGAGAACAGTCTACCCCCGTAGATTAAAAAAAGGTGTTCAGTTCAGAATTCTCTGTAGATTGCACAGATCGATATAGACATGATGAAGGCCGGAGGGTACAACATCTGAAACATTGTGGTAACAACAACATTGAGTCAATTGCTTCGTCCACCGCAAGAGAAGTTGGCTCCCTGTGCCGTGCCAGGAAATTTTTCTCCCCGGAATCGATCCTCCAGATCTACAAATCAACAATTCGCCCTTGCATGGAGTATTGCTGCCATATATGGTCTGTAGCCCCTTCTGTTTGCCTCGGGGTTCTTGATAGGCTCCAGAGGCGGATATGCAATATAATTGGCCCTGCTCTGGCATCTCGTCTACAGTCACTTTCTCACAGACGCGCCGTCGCCTCTCTATGTCTGTTTTACAAATACTTTCATGGCAATTGCTCCGAGGAGCTGCATTCGCTGGTTCCCAGACTTCATGAATACAGGCGCTCTACGAGGCCGGCATCCCGCTCTCACCCTTTCACTGTCGAAACTATAAAATGTAGCCGTCTCTTCTACTCCAATAGCTTCATGTCTCGCACCTCTCGCCTGTGGAACTCCCTTCCCTATTCCTGTTTCCCTGAGAGCTATAATCTCCAGCTATTCAAATGTAATGTCAATAGACATCTCCAGTTGCCTTGATGTATCCACTACCCTTCTCCTCATCCTTTCTCCTATCTGATCTTGCTCCAAATTTTCTGTAACCCCTTGCGTCCTAGTGGCTTCCCGCCTTGCTTGGGGTGAAACGCTTAAAAAAAAAGCAAAAAACAAAAAAACAAAAACAAAGATGAGGACAACAGTTCAATTATAAATAATGTAAATAATGCTAACAATTCATATTTAGTGAATAAATTTACGCGTAGCGTGTCTAATTTGCAATAAGAAAATTCGATCAAATGAAAAGGAGGACATGTATATCCGTAAAAATCATTCTCCAAAATCCGTTCATTTGGTTGATGAAACATTCAGTGTAAAAAGTGCTTGGGCGCCTATTTCGAATACTTCGATGAATCCTAAATGGATGTGAAAACTTACATTCTTTAAGTAAATAGTGAAGTTTCCGTTTCCATATCTCTAAATGACCTAGGTTCAAAGTGGGAAATCAGTCAGTGTGTCGACTGAATTATATTTGTACCTCAAACCGAAAAAAATCCTCACATTTAGCTAAAAGTAAAAAATAAAATCATCATTGATAATGACTAACAGAATAGCCGAAAGCGTTTGAACATACAGAATATTTGTACATAATTTATGCCGAGAAAAGAAAAAAAAATATAAGAACACAATAAAAATTAAATAAAAAAAACTTAACCGCTTTACTTTGTCAGTGGTTTTTAACAAAACTTGCATAAAAGAAGGATTGCTGCCCAAATATATATATATATATATATATATATATATATATATATATATATATATATATTTTATACGTTTTATTGAATACGACAGACAAGGATTTTATACAATTTCTCATGTGATCTGATAATTTTTTTTGTTTTCGGATGATAAATTATATAACAACGGTCCAATTGCAAAACGCTCGGAAAGAAAGAACAATTGGACAGTTTTTAAATAATTTATCATCCGAAAAGAAAAGAATTATCAGGTCATATGAGAAATTGTATAAAAAACCTTGTCTGTCGTATTCAATAAAAATAAGATAAAGCAAAATTAGATAAAGCAAAAACGCTTGACAACGTTAAATCCTGTGAAAGAATGGCCCTAGTTATAGCACGAGTTTTACGCTAACGTAATTTTCAGACTATTTGAATGCTTGATATATATATATGTACTCAATATATATATATATATATACCAATATATATATATATATATATATCTACTCAATTATGGGTATCCATTATAACGTCTATATATATATATATATATATATATAGAGAGAGAGAGAGAGAGAGAGAAAGAGAGAGAGAGAGACGTTATAATGGATACCCATAATTGAGTAGATATATATATATATATATATATATATATTGATATATATACTCAATTATGGGTATCCATTATAACGTCTATATATATATATATATATATATATATATATATATATAGACGTTATAATGGATACCCATAATTGAGTAGACGCTCCGTTTATTTTTAAATCAATATATTTATTTTTTTGTACCGGCCTGAATATTCGATTATTTTCTCTTTAATCCAATATACGAAAATAAATATAATGTTTAAAAGAAATAAAGGCAGCGTCTACTGACATACGGCTATTCAATAAAAATAACTTTTAATGTGATAAAAAACATGCCGGATTAATAAATTAGAAATCCATTACTTCTTCACACACACACACACACACACACACACACACACACACACACACACACACACACACACACAACAGACACACACACATACACACACATATTTGTGTGTGTGTTTGTGTGAATGTGTGTATATGTGTTTATGTGAATGATGTTTAAAAAAATGCAATGAGTTTCTTGATGTGAAGAGCGGTAATAGATTAAATTACCTTATCAGAACCGACGTGCAGAATGTGCTTTTCTTTTTTTTTTCTAAGGTGATTACCGTGGCAATGGGTATAAGAAACGAAGCCAATTCACCACGGTTATATGTAAAAGCATTTGAGGGATTATCGAAAAGCAAAATATGACTGTTATATCACCTGACAAAGGGGAAGGTGTCATCGAATTGGAAACTAACACTAATAATGAAAAATAGTAGTCCTCCTCGGAGACCCAAATACTTATGAGAAAATTCAAGAACATAATATTATCACTGAGATAAAAAAAAAAGACCAAAAAACATCCAAAAGTTAGTTTCCAATAAAGGGAAATCATTGGGAAAACTGATCAAATACTATCGAATCATACGCAAACTTTCCGGTCTAATCTCTCTCTCTCTCTCTCTCTTCTCTCTCTCTCTCTCTCTCTCTCTCTCTCTTTCTCTCTCTCTCTCTCTATATATATATATATTAAATAAAAACAGACCACATTAAGGTTCCATGTAATAATTTATTACATGGAACCATAAAGTGGTCTGTTTTTATTTAAATTATTTGCTCTGGATTTACATTGAGCTCTCTGGATTTTATCCTCCTTGGGTTTACCCATACAGATTACCTAGTTTTTCATATAGTTTCTCTCTATATTACAAAAGTAATTTATCTTGACTACCAAAAAAAATGTGTGCTATCTTCTCTGAAAGATAACCAGCTTCTAGTTTGGCGACCTTTCATAGTAAATGCATCGCATCGACCCAATGTAATGGAGAGAGTAGTAAACAAATTCACACTCACACACACAAACCCATATATATATATATATATATATATATATATATATATATATATATATATGAATGACAGAATATAATGTTTGATTCTTATCGGGTACTTCATACTTTCCGCCTTGTGGAACATCTAAGAGAGAGAAGTGAAAGTTCAAATGACTTAGCCTCTGTCTTGTAGTTTCGCAGAGACCCCATTCTCTTCGGCAACTTAAATCTATTGAATGCTTTAAAAGATATCATGCAAAATATATAATAAATACGATATCTGTTAATGCATTAGACTGATTTTTGTTAAACTGATGATCCCAATGGTATCGCTGTGATACTTCAAGATGGAAGACAAGTCATTTGAACTCAGATAAGTCATTGAACTCTTAATCTATTAACTATTCTTGTTGTATTTTTGTTTTAAATACTGAGCGTTTTTTTTTTTTTTTAAATCTGGTCACCTTGAACACGTTAGCTGCCACTAACTTACTAGTCGACGAAACGTGTAAGACGTAAATGATCTTGCTATATATAGGGGCACGTGGTGTAGTGGGGCATTGCTATTTCGAGTTCGAATTTTAGTCGAGGATGTAGTCATTTTCACGCAAACAACCCTGAATAGGTACAAATCCATCTCTTCTACATGCTGATATGGATTAAATATCAGGGTAGAGTGGGATCTGTAGCTTTGTTTGGAAGTCAGTCTAGAAGGAATTGAAATCCGGTTGGACTTGCTGGCAAATTCACCTCATAATAAATATCATTTGCAGAGAAGCCACATCTGTGGCCGTATTCTTTGCAGAAGAGTCAATTTGGTTCTAAGAAGAATGGATTAGTCTTTCCGCAGATTCAATTTCTTTCTATTGTTTCAATCTTGTTAAGTCGCACTAAAATCGCATAAAATGATCGATTTTTTAAAAAAAACCTATGTTTCTTATTCTGGTTTTCCTATTTTTAAAATTGAATAATATTCTAAGTTTTGCAGACAAACAAATAAGTGATTGGTGTTTGGGATAAATTATGAAAGTTTAAAATCACTTGACAGAATGCATAAAATCCAATGTCAAACTTTGCATTTGCTTGCCTTGAGGTAAATTTATTTTCGGTAGCTAAATTGATATCTAAATGGGTCAACAACTTTGTATTCATTTCTTTTATGAGTTCCGTTTACTTGTGCATTTTTATAATTCTTTTCCGCGTTTTAACCGATCTGTTAAATATAATTATAACTGCAGATCTATGTCTATAAAAGGCAGGATGTGTGTGCGAGTGTGTGTGTGTGTGTGTGTGTGTGTGTGTGTGAGTGTGTGTGTAACGAATGCACGGTCGCAATTTTCGACGGATTTGCACCAAAATTTACATGCACATGCTCCAAATTAGTGGGAAGGCCAACACCGACTTTGCATTTCCCAACTCCCAATCGATAGTGGAAATAATCGATTTTTTTCATGCTTCTACGGTAGTTTTCATATAGTTTGCGGCCATTTTCTACTGGCCAGAGTGAGAGCCTATAGCTGGCTGCCACAAATAGGCAGGAAGATTCTATTGGCCAGCGTGGGAGCCAACAGCTGACTGACACGAATGTTAACTAGCATGCTAGCATGCAAAAAAAATCGATAGCTGCATTCGTCACAAGTGGGAAAAATTTAAATCTGCATGGCACTTTACTCCAATTGGCTCATTCGCTTGATTAAACTTAACGTTGATTCTGATTCCGCAGAACTGGGTTGTGTGTGAAAAAGTATTTGTTGTTAACATTTAACCCCAGAAAACAAACTAAAATGTAACACCAAGATAAATCAAAACAAATATTAGTAGGACCCATCCACCCCCTCAAAATAATAAGAGAGGCCACTATATTCTTCTAATAGACAGAATCAAACAGCACACTCACTAATGGAGTGAGAAGGGTAAAAATAACTGATCTGTTAAAAGTTCAAAGTAAAATATTCATTAACAATTAAAAAAAAAATTAGATAAATTTAATGACTGCACGTGTGCTTCCCTGTGAATCGTAGAAGAGCAGTTTAGTGAGAAATATTTAACTTGCTAAAAACCTATATTTGTACTACCAAGTAAAAAGTACTTGAGGTTGAATTTGAAATATTTGTGGCGTCATTTAATAAAATCAATAGAGTTGGTTTCGCCCACTTGCCTGCCAAATAGCTTCTACAAACGGCCGCTAGATGGCGTTGCCAAAAGCGCCATATAAGAAAAGGGCGTAAAAAGTCTCATTCTCTTCTTTCTCTTTTGCCCACAGGTGTCTTAGAGAGAAAACGTGTCTTGTTTCTCATCGGGGGCGGGGGTTGATAATCACCGAACCTCATGACGCACTGAACAGAACACAGAATATTATACAGCATACTCAGTTCCGACTACACACAGGCATATCTAATAATTCTACCAACATAAACATAAAGAACTCTTCTTAAATGGAAAACTCTCACAATATTACATAGGAACTTCCTATATACGTACGTGAGAATAGGTCACCTTTATACGGGCACCTTCATCACCCCTTTTATATTCTTTGTATTCAGTTTGCTTAGGCAATAAAATATGTTGTTCTTAATTGTACGTAATATTTTGTATATTCGTTTTACTCTCTTGCATGAAGAAATTCCAACGTGTACGTTTTCCTATCACTAAATATGCAAATATACGAAGACAAATATCACACAGATGAGAAGTTCAAGAAAAGAATCTGTTAGAATAGCAGCGGTTGCATCTAGTTAGTTCAAGAGTAAAACGGTGAGACCTAGATGCCAATCTAGTAGTACGCTTAAATACATGTAGTCGAGGCACTAGGAGAAGAAGCTCATCAAAACAGTTGACATGAAAATATTTACAGAAACGACAGTGGGAAACCATACCACGCCATGTCAGGATCGATTACATTGCATACACTTCTCTGAATTTGGTCAAGAATCTCGTGATATATGTCAGGAGCACCAGATCTGATATAACAACAATATTCAATCCGCGGGAGAATATTTGATTTGTCTCAATTTTTACAATTACAATTAGTTCTTACTTTACTTCGTAATTCCTATTGTTGTAAAATGTTGGGAAAAGTGGATTACTTAACGAATTTAGGTGAATGGATAGAAGAACAAGGACAAAGAGACAAAGGGAGTTGGTTAAATAGCAAACATTTTTTAGAGCAACAAAAGACATTATGTTGTGGAGAATCATGAGCGACCAGATCTTGAAGGACGTATCACATAGAAGAAGATGGTATTATGGGTCTGATGTTCTAAAGCTTCTAAGAGAAATTACTAAGTTGAGGATGAAAAATTATCGACCATCCAATCGCATAAACTCGTCAGCATGGTGCCTCGCTATCTTTCTCTATCACTCTTGTCCTCAATATTCTCTGAGAGGGTTAAGTTTTCCAATCTCTCCTACCTCAAATGCCCAAGGAATTTCAGCTATCTCCTCCTAATTCTGAGCATGCGTTCTTTCTGTTGCCATTTTCTAGGAAACTTATAAAACACTCAATCTTTAACGCTAACAATCGGAAACCTCTAGTAGGAACATATAATAAAATAATAATATGATATCAAACATAATGTAACTTTATATATTTATCGGTTCCGCAATTTACAAATGAGATATAGCTTTTGTATGAATCTTTACTCAATTTACCATAACAATGTAATATCTCATTTGTAAGAATATTAATAAAGGGTGGTAATACATTGATTTTTAATTTTTGTTTACTCTTAGTTTCTTTGGATGGATTTTATTGTGAACGATTTAGAAAGCAGAATTATCTCTTAAATGCCGCCGCCGCTTCTACTACTACTACTACTACTACTACTTATTATTATTATTATTTGAACTTATTAATATGTATATGTTTTGTCTTGATGAATTAAAATGAATTCAGTACAATAGATTTGTATGTTAGTTGCCCGAAATTCACCAGCTAGACATCTCTCCTTGGGGCTGACGTATTTTTTTTAAAAAAATCTGTTCATAAATAGAAGTAGGTAGAAAGCATCATGGCTGGGTGTCCAGAGAGTTGTTTTTTTTTTTTAAATTTGAAGTATGAGGCAGCAAAGGCGACTTAGGAGCCACATCTAGATACTACGGAATATGTTCAATCGGGGAGTGATTCGATCTAAAGATATTTCCAACAGCACTCCACCTGCAAGGTTATGTGCTTCTTTTACCGAAGTCTGTAACCTTGTCCCGGATATTTGGCTGTGATGCATGTGCCTAGTATATCCTAATTAGACTGGCTATATTTGTCTTCGTATATTGGCACCTCAGCGTTACTCTGTTGGCGTGCTGTTTTCCCACTTTATAATAATAATAATAATAATAATAATAATAATAAGCAACTTCTACGGGAAAGAAACTGAAAGAAATTGGTATGATCACTGCCCAGAACCGGTTACGGAGATAGAACCTGTTACAATTTTATGGGACTACACAATACACACAAACAGAACAATCAAAGCTAATCACCCAGAAATTGCTTTTAGAGACCGCAAACAAAAAAGGTACCACTTCATTGATAGACTTCAATGTATCTTTGAATATCTTCAAAAAGCTATAAAAATATAAGGAGCTTGAAATCGAAATCTCAGAAAGGTGGCACATGGGAACATCAACAATCCCTGTTGTAGTTGGAGCCCTCGGATTGGTTTCTAGTAGACTCATCGAAGGGATTCCTGGAAGCCCATGCCTTAAAGAAATGAAAGAAAAATTGTTCTCACGAGTACAGCCCACACCTTACGAAAGGCTTTATCTATGTAAAATATGTGTGTGTGTGTTTGTTTTAATTGGTCAGTGAAAAATGTCATAGTGCCATTTCTAACCTTAGGTCTCTGGGCACGACCCGGAAAGAAATGTGTACACACTAGAAATCGATGATGATGATGATGATGATGATGATACTACTACTACTACTACTACTACTCACAAAGGAATAAATGAAATTGGTTAAGAGATTAAGTACAATGTCTTCGGCATATCAAACATTCCCAGTGGCCTTTTATTTTGAAAACTAGAAACTGGATTCACAATTTGTTGTAGTAAAAAAACACTGTAAACTTTTACACGCAATTAACATTAATATTTGTTGGAAATGAAATTTCATGTTTTCTATTGCATGTTAGCATGCATCAGTTTAAAAACTTTGAATCGTCTCCATTTACTAAGAAGTTTAGCCACGTGAACACCCTACGATGATTGGGGAAAAAAAATGTGGAAAATCAGCTCACCGAGGACTGAATATCCACATTGCTTAAATCGAGCCGTGTCAACTTGTCGGTATTGTTAAACGGTCTTTCCTGGCACGCGACACGCTTAAAAAATGGGGGAAAAAAAAAAAGACAGGAGAAGACAAAAGGAAATAGAACACAAAAAACACACACACACACACACACACACACACACACACACACACACACACACACACACATATATATATATATATATATATATACTTAGTGCAATTTATTTCCTGTCTGTATTTCGTGAGACGATGCATTTTAACCATTGTGCTGGATTAATTGCCTCGTCTTTGCTGTTCTGTTTTTTTCACACTGTTTCGAGGATGCATCACCTGACTTCTTCTTGTGTTCTAAAATGTCGTGGAAGCTTGTTTTGAGAGAGCTTGCATATAATTTCTCTCATACACGTCATATTCGCTGCCTGTGCTTGTGGATTCTTGGATTATCTTTTCCTGACCTTTCGTGACCTCTCCTTGAACTTTGCTCTTATTGCTCTGGGTATGGTTCTGGAATCGCAAATTCATATCTTTCTTGATTAATGGCTCGTACGAGCTATTAATGTCCATGCATGGCGAGAGAGCAAGAGTGAGAAAGATATACAGAGAATGAGAGGGGAAAGCGAGAGAGAGAGAGAGAGAGAGAGAGAGAGAGAGATAATGACACATCAACCTTTATGGAATGAAGTCAAAATAATGGAAAAGGATCCACATTGGGGAATAGAAAGTTGATAGAACTTGTGTTCATATTATATTCTGAAAACACAATCATTTATCCGAACATAGACGCTACGTTTCAGAGGGAGACGCAAGGAAAAAAACAACAGATAGATACTAAAAATTTAATTGCAGAAGAAAAGAAATAAAACGCCCTCCCTCTAAAAACAGTGTCAGAAGATAAACAGTCTTTACAATCTCTGCGGAATATAAACCGTAAACATGTAAAACTGAATCGAAGAAAATAAAATATCACAGTACATAAAAGTGGCACTATCGAACTAAACCATTTTATATATTTGGAATAAAAATATAGTCATTGTTAAGTTTGATGCCTCCCCGCCACCAAAAAAACAATCTTAAAAAATTCTTAAACAAGGAATGGCCATTCTTCTGAAGCCCAGGAGACCAATAACCTTACCTTAAGGCTCACTCCTCTGCCCTATACTCTTTCTGTATTTTATTAAAGATCTGGTGAGGAACATTCTATGTGGATGATACCACAGTTTACGAAAGCACATCCATAAAATCTAGATGATTCCATTCTTCATATCACATACCTAATTCACTAACCTTTTAGATTGAGTGGCTTTTGAGTCTTATATTGGCTGAACGATAGTAAAAAGAATTGTTGAATATCTCGCTCTCGTTGAGTAAACTGTTCCAGCTTAAGTTATGGGATATAGTTAGTCGGACAATATATAAATCACAGAGACAGTAGACAGTCTTAGATGATTCTTAGGCTGTTCTGAGATACGATAATCTCATGAGAACCAGTTTCCAAGAGAAACCTACGAGAGTTACCGAGAATTAACGGGACTTACAATATTGGCGACGAGGAACTTTATTTATTCAACAGGAGTAAAAATCTTTGTACTTCCAATAAAAGGACAGTGGTATACAACATATAAATCTATAACATTCCTTTCTGTGAGATTGGAAAATCATCACGGTAAAACCGAAGAAATCTGCTGATTAACAAAAATGACACAACCAAAAAAATGTGGAAGGAACGAGTAAATTATTTTTCATTGATCAAAATATCTAAAAAAAGTTAAAACAAGAAAGTACCTAGCCAATCTTGTCATGGTATAGACGAGAAACATTACGACTATTGTAGACATTAGAGCAGTAGTTCCCAACTTTTATTTCTCTGGGTCGCATTTCAGAAAGAAAATGCTCGCGCCAAACAAACTTGATAATTCTCTCCTCCAATTTGCGGATCCTAGTTACAATATCCTTAATACTTGATATAATGCAAACATATTACAATGATAAAATCGGTCAATAGTTATTTATAACTATTTATACTAGGATTCATGCATGCAATTACAAGGAATCTATAATAATATTTTAAATTTTGAAATCATATTTATGTTTGGTATATGAATTTTTTTAAACTGTTTCTAAATCTTTGATTGTCTTTCAATCATTCCACCCCAACTGCTATCCGCTGTTTGGCAACCACTGCATTACTGTATCTAAATGTAAAATTAATTTTCAAAACATGTCGTTAAATACGTAATAAATGCTTGGAAAACAGGAGAACACAATTAACTACAGTTAGACAATTCAGTTAAGAATCTAGATGTAGTCATCATTAGCATATTGGAAAGATTTTGTGAGATATTCGATGCAGTTATTTCAACTGATCACAGAGTAAAAGTGACAGAAAGTGAAATGCTGGACAAATATCGGTGCCTTGCAAGAGAAAAAAAAACAAAGTATGACAATTTCACTCACCATCATTGGCGGTTTGGAATAGTTCAGAAGATATTTGCAAACAGATTTATTTCCTTGTGACATTTGGCTTTTCTCTAAATTTTGAATTCGCAAGAAGCTAAATCTGTATGCAAGTTGCATAGGGAGAAATTTCAGGCTATAGTCGAGATTAAAGAGAACGCTACGGTGGTTCGAAAAGAGAGCATTACAAATTGTTTGGATAAGTGGGATGAATGTTGGATAAATACGTAAAGTATGAAAAGAAGTATTTCGAAAAGAATTCAGGCCATATTGCTTTAGATAGATTTTTCTTTTATGTACAATGTTTCTTCAGGACATGGACAATTGTGATTTTCCAGATTTTTCCATAAATAGAACTGATAGGTAGCGTCCGTTAAGTGTTTTAGTGAGTTTCTCTTGCTTGACAAATAAGTCGTTTGATGTCAGGTGTTAACATATAAAGGAACATGTCGAAATTATGTATCGTTGTCGTTTTCAAGGAAAGAATGCAGAATGTTGAATAATTGCCAGTGTTTCGTTTTTGTTGTTAATCGTTTTGGTTGGAAAATAAACGAGAATTGACATGCTATGGTAGTGGAATAGATTTTAGTGTCAAGTAACTAAAATGACTTCATTGTCCAAACTTATTTTGACATGTCTGCTCCGTGATTTAAATATATTTTATTGATGGCAAGTTGTCATCATTTGATGTGAAATCCTCCAAAGTTTCTAATCGTTTTTTTTTCATTCGCTTGGCAGAGTAGTGTTGTATTGTCGGCTATAATCTGATGATAATGCATTGAATTTGTATTAAATGTTTATATATGGTACTTTTCTCGGAACATTACAAACAATTTTGGCACTCGGACAAACTCATCAACAGGCTTAACAGACATTTCCTACCCTTTGTTTTAATAAAACATATTTAAACGAAGGATTACGATCTAGATATACCCCGAGTAAATATGGTGTGTCTATAAAATTTTCTCTCTTAAAATAAATCTCACGTAAATCTTATAAAGTGTCTATCTAAATTGTATGCATGACTAGCTACTCGTATCCGAATAACACTATTTATTATGATGCCTAGCTAATCGGATTGGGTAGGTTTGTGTTTCTTCAACACACACAAAGTCAATTTGTGGTTTATAATGTAAAAATTCTGAGTAGACCTTAGTTGCAGTTTCGGGGAAGTGTGTATAATCCGCCGTGGTCAATAGTTTGAAAAAGATTAGTACACTCATACCCTCGGTCGAGATGTCTTGTAACTTCGTGTTAGCATAAGCATCAACGGCTTCCAGATTGTTTCGACAATCCATTTTCGCTCATAAGGTTTATATCAACAAGTTGTATTGTTTTCATACACTTCTCAAATCTGCTTCTGGCGTCGTCTCTACAGGCCGATATTATAAAGAATGTCATGTCGCTGACAAATCAACCAAACATTTGTAAACAAACATAAAGTACAGCTAACTCTTTTAAAAATCAGGTATCGATTTATACACTGTATTCATTTTATGAACTGGACCCCACTTCTAAAATGATCAAAAACAAATAATTTTTGTTTCTGAAAATTGTGTCTTCAGGAAGGCCTAATTCAGAAGTTCTCAACATTTTTCTTTTACTCTCAATTTATTTTTTGATGACTCTCTTTATATAACTAGTAAAAACGAATAAAAATCGTTGAAATAAAAAATATAAAGTCATCCGAAATTATTTATCTGAAGTAAGAAATATTACATTCCACACACACACAGACGCGCAGATGCGCCGTTGCCCCCCCCCTCCGCGCACACACATATACGTACAAAACTAACTGATATTCATTCTATTATTAATAGCTGAATGATGTAAGAAAAAGGAAAGACTCTTTTATTTCGAATCTAAACAAAAGCAAAAACAAAACACTTCCTGATCCTTTACCCCCAGAAGCCTTGTAGTTAAAATTGGAATATATACATATATGTATATATACATATATATATATATATATATATATATATGTGTGTGTGTGTGTGTGTGTGCATAGATGTGTCTAAACCTATCCCTATTTGTTCGTATGTTGTAAAAACATTCGGAGAGACGGATGTGCAGCTGTTTCATGTGTCATGTTGAGTTCGAATTTTCCCTGTTTTCTTCTATTCTTGTTTGGCTTATTCAACTTTTTTGTGAATTCATTCAAGAAAGCCAAAATGACTCAGGTAATGAATATGGCAATTATTCATAAAATCTTCGAGTCATCTAAGAAATATCTTCTTTGTAAGATGCACAGCCAGAAACAGCAGAACCACCAATCATAACTGGCTACTGTACACTTTCTTGTGAGGAGAGGCTGGCACATCTTATCAGAAGCATCTCATCACATTCATATTATTTCTTCCCCATCTCCACTATATATATATATATATATATATATATAATCCTTGCTCAAATGTTTATATTTAGTGGGCACACGTGCTTGAGGAAAAATTCCTGTTATTATAAACTGAAATTAATGTCAATGTGCATAGAGTTCGAAAATTCCCGCTAAAGGAAAATATGCCTAACGAAAATATTAGAACTTGCATAGACTTTTTCAATCCATCCATACCTTACCAGGAAAGCTTCATGATAAAAAAACAGCTATTACTTATTTAAGAAAATCACATCTCCCGTTGGAACCTTTCAAAATCTCTATCTGCTAAATTTATTTTCATGCCCGAAACACAAAGCTAATCAATGGATTTTTAATCTGAAACTATATACATACAGGTTACAATGGATAAATTGTCGTCTAAATTACGCAAAAAGGAAAATAACACTGAAATCTCATTTTAACAGATATATTTACCAAAGAAATAACACAAAAATATCTTGAAATACTAAAGAGTAAATTTATTCCATAAAATCGCTATTGGCTTCTGGATTGTCTCTTTGTTTAAGATCGTGAATGCTGTCATAATCCTTGCCTTCATTTCATCTTTTGTATTACAAGGGGGTTTGTTTGTCTCTCATTCAACTGCACCTCACACATGATAATCAAGAGGGTTGCAGTCTGCTGAGTTAGGTGGTCAGATGTAAGAGGTAATATGGTCACAGAAATTGTCTGACAGACATGACTGGGTTTTACTACTTGTGTAACATGGCGCAGAATTCTGTTGCCAGGCTTAGGATCTCCCCACAGCTATCCAGTGCAGCACTACTTCGTCAAGGCACGTGATGTAGGCATCCATGTTATATCTGATGAACTCACTAATAAATTCGGAAGTTCTTTTCTTGTTAGAACAATCAGTGGGTTTTCCGAGCTGCCATTGCTTCGTAATCAGCATTAGACTCTTTCAGCTTTTTCCGAATCCTCTGCACTGTCAAACACTTTGAACTGTTCATATTGGAGTTTCCGGTGCAAATGCCGAGCAATACAGCATGCCGTTTCTAAATTTCTGGAGGAATTAATTACGTCATGGTGCTCCTTTTCTCTCTGATGATGCTCAACTGACCCTACTATACTGGGCAATTGACAAAATAAAAATAAAACAACGCGCATACGCGAAATAAATAATAAAAAGTGGCGACAATTTAGCCATCGCACCTGTATATATATATATATAAAAATGTGTTTAGGCGTATATATATATATATATATATATATATATACACACACACACACACACACACACACATATATATATATATATATATATATATATATATATATATATATATATATATGACAAACTGGGAGTTTTTTTTGTGACGCGTTTCTTCCATTAGGATTTCAGCGGATGAAACGCGTCACAAAATAACATTTCAGTTTGTCATATTTTTCTGAATACTGTTTGTTGATATATAAAATTATACAAAATTATATATCGTTATATATATATATATATACATATATATATATATATATATATACATATACATATATATATATATATATATATATATATATATATATATATATATATATATATATATATATGTGTTATTATTTCAAAATTTATGCTACATAACTATTGAGACCGTCATTGTCAGCAATGGCTTTCTTTGATATTTCAATGACGTCTTCCCATCTAAAATCCTTAAATTCTAAAATTCTCTGACGGAAACGCCAATACGACGTCATTTTGAGTCCATAAACTCATCTTCCCCTCATAATTCTTTTATTCTTGTAGATAAACGGCGAATGCAGAACAAACAGTAAAAACTATGGGTAATTTCTAACACTATAGTTTACGTACGCTTATGAAAACATTCATCCAAAGATAAGTAGATTTTTGAACACAGAAATGTATGTTTATATATGCATATATTATTCCGTGTGAGAATAAGTTCTAAAGAACTAACGAAATGCATATTCATCAAATATGTAAGCATATTCTTTTTTTTACTTCCTTTGATAGTTAGTGATTAGTGAACATATAAAGCTATATATTCGTGAAATCGCTAATGCTAACGATAATGGTGAAATTAGACGTTTACATACGGGAAACATTCGAGTTTCATTGACCGGGCAGTTAGTGTTACTGCCTGTTGACATTTATAAAATCTTTTTTCTTAAAGCAGTTTTTCAGGAAATTAATCTTCTCAAGTCTACTCTTTTAGCTCTCTCTAGTTTTGATGGGAGTTTACTGGCAAAACCTTTTTGTTTTTATGGTTGTGTGAGAAGTTAACATTTTGATTATGCCATTATCTTCTAGACATTTTAGTAGTTGTTAATCTTGGAAATGCTATAATTGGCGTGTATTTTGTTATTTGGTAAATCTACAGGGTCTGATGAAAAATCGTCTTCTTTAAGAATTATTGGATTAATTCATTTGAAATCATTATTAATCATTGATCTGAGAATCTAGTAGCATGCAGATTATTGTTTAGTCATTTCTGATCGAGTTGGATAGCAGGAATCACGTTCATATGAATGTCTAAATCTGACGAGGGCATTTAAAAACATGAATCTACTTTTCAGGTTAATAATATTTTTTTGTAGTTTTTTCCGGGTTTGGAAAAAGTACCCGTAGCGCCATCTATTTTATTCTCAATTTTCAATAAAGTCTTGTATTATATCTGAATAAAACGATTATGTAAACATTATTCGACAATAATTTTTCGAAATAAAACAATTTAGTAAGAAAAAAATCCTTACAACCTTAAGTTATACGTTATTGCACACAAATAGTCAACTACCGAAGAATAGTCGTTAAAGGATGCTAGTAAATGTTTAAGCTTTCCATTTACGTCGCGGTATTTCTTGGTGCTCTTGATATTTTGACAACCTGCTCTTAATTTTGCAATATGAATTTCTTGCAAGTCCCGTTCTCTTTTAAGAGCATCTAAGAATTTCCACATTGAGGGATTATGGGGTGACAATTACTGCAAAAATTCCCTATGCCATCATTCAAGAGCGTTATTAGTTCTAGGTAAATCATTATTGATTCTTTCAAAGCAAGATCAGATACGTATTTCCAACATAGTTATTTGGAATAATTATCATTTAGTATAACCGTCCTTTCGATTAATTTCCATTTGAACAATTCACAATCCGAATAAATGTTTTTCAAATAATGGTTTTCGAATAATTGTTTTCAAACAATTTTCTCGATACGGGATAAAAAGATAATAAAACACAGGAATGACTTAGAACATATTTACTTTTTTTTAAAGATCTAATAGGTTAAAACGCCCAAGACACGCCACATGATGAGCACGCCAAGAAACCATTCGCGGAGCCCCAGGCTCTGGCTCATGACGGCGACAGATGGAAGAGTATGGTGGGCAGTTCAGCACAACTGCGCCCCCCAACGACTACTTCTGAGGTTAAGGGCGAAAGAAGAAAAAAAAGTGGTAGTAAATTTATCTTCATTGTAAATAGGCTTACGGCCATATCAAATTGAAACACTAGTTCCCCTACGATCAGCGAAGTTAAGCAACGTCGAGTCTAGATGTGTGAGAGCTTGAGAATACCACGTCCTGTAAACTTGGATGTCCAGGTGGTGTAATAGATAATGCATCGGAATTGTTAATCGAAGAGCCGAGTTCCAATTCCGTTTAGATTCGTATTATTCAGTTACGCGCTAAAACTGTTGTTGGAGGCATGAAACTGCTTCTCCTGCAGATTTGGGTTAAATAGTGATAATGAGTTCAAATGGAATCAAAGTCAAAGCCTACGGTTTAAAAGAGATACTTGCATCAGCAGTTAAAATAACCTCCTTTTTGAGGTCAAAGATGTTTACAATAAGTATTTCTGCGAGTAACGCTTTTAAATCGTAGGCAATTTTATCGCAAGAAGGCCATCCAATAATGTACCTTTCAAGAAGATTAACAGCAGCAGAAATAAATTATTCAAATATAGAATAAGTGGCACTGGTCATTGTGTGGTGCTTATTAGGTAAGAAGTTCCTATTAAAGCCGGACAATAAACCGCTAGTGTTTATTTTTAACCCAAGAAAAGAGCTATCAAAAGTTACTTCTTCCAGTATTCTAAGATGGGCCATACAATTAATGGCTTATGATATTGACATTGAGTGCGTAAAAGGAAATACAATACCAGATTCTGATGGGAGGCAGGGATGGTTCTCTGTGGTAGGTAAAGGAGATCAGGTTCGTTTTGGAGGCATTAAAGTTTACAAGCCTTTTCTTGTCCCAGTCAACCACAGATTGGAGGTCCTTTTGGAGATCAGCGGCCAGGTTGGTTTTGTCAACGATACCAGATTTACTATTGAGGCAGGAGTAAATAGTAATATCGTCCGCGTAGATGTCTACTTGGGAACTAGTGACGTCGGGAAGATCATTAATGAAGGTCAGGAACAGTGTAGGGCCCAAGATAGAGCCTCGGGGAACACCAGCGTTCGTGATAAAGGAGCTGGAGGAGAACCCGTTTAAGATGACCATCATTTTATATTTTATAATAAAAGTTAAGCATGTTATATTGCTAAACTTATTTGTTATTCTTTTCATGCATACATATTTACTTATTATTTCAGTTATTTGTTGTTTAGTGGTGTGTGGCATTCGTCAGTCGTTTGTAAATTGTAATTATTTATAGAATTTAAAACTACTATGCAAAACAGATGTTCTTGCTATTGTTTGTAATTGATAATTAACTTCTATTAGTTCCCAGTGGCGCGGCTTGAGGAATCGGAGAGCCGAGTTCGAATTCCAGTTGAATCCATTACGTTCACTTACGTGCTAATGCCCTTGGGAAAGGTATGAATCCTCTTCTTCTCTCACTAGCTATGGGTAAATAGCACGACAGACCGGGTTCTATAGACTTGGATGGCAACTGGTCTACCGCAGAAAGAAATGGCAACCTACTGCGGGAAAAATCTGCCTCGTCATTCATGTATCGAAACATACATGATCGCTTAAGCGTGTATCAGGCATGGCTGACTGATTGAGTTTCCCGATTGAACTTCGTCTAGGATTAACCGTTACCTTCCCAAATATAAACTGTGTCTCTTACCTCTGCAAATCTCCACCTCGAGCTCTTGTGCCTTGACCACGATGAATATTATCACAAAATAAAAATAAAAAATGAAGTAAACTTCTAGTATAAACCTGATCATCTGTGTTGTTAATCAGACACAGAAAAACTTCTTTTATGTACCGTCTGCCTCCTGAACGTGTCGGATAATAGCTCTCCATAATTGCATAACCTTTATAACTCTAATTTTTGTCTTGTTAATAACCAAACAATTCTCTCTTCTGTCATCCATTTACACAAACCCGCCATGTAGGCTAATTACTATCCCCACCCCCAACCCGACCAATCTTGCCTTCAGTATGTTCTGTGGGTGTCAGATCCTTCAAGCCCTCTTCTCGTGTCCCAGAAATTTAAATTCTTTCACTCTGATTCTAAGTCCATATTTTCCTCCATTTTCATTCAGACATCCTTGTTGCTCACATATTCCGTCCATAGTATTCTCACTATCCTTCTGTAAAACCACATTTTTTTTCCCTAAAGTATTGGTGTCTGAAGAAATTGTCTAGTATTTACTGCCATATAGGCTAATCGATATCACATAACAGTTTGGCACTCTGTTCTTTTTTTCTAACGAGTTTTTCCTGTTTCTTAATACTTTGTTTAGGTTTTAGAAGGCACCTTTCACTAACAGAAGACTTAGCAGTTGGTTTTCTTTTCGCGAATGAAACACAGTTATCGCATTTGAGAATTATTGTCGTGTTAACAATGAAAATTTCCAATAGAGTTTCTTTCAAATAGATGAGGTGATTGGAATAAAAGGGGTTGGTGAAATTTTAGTAATTTAAAGCAAAATTCAAATAATTTTTAGTAATTAAGAGCTTTATACTAAAATGTTCGCAGACTAGATGAAGAGATAAGGGGAAATTTCCTGAATATTTAGTAAAAGGGGTTGATTTTTCTCCCCCACCTCAACAAAATAATAATAATAATAATAATAATAATAATCAAACGTATATGATAAAACCTATTTTCTGACCTCTTGGGAATACCAGGTGCTGTATGCTTGGATGTGCGGCTGATGTAATGTATAACGGCTCGCAATTGGAAATGAGAGAGTCAATTTCCGATTCCAGTCGGGTCCATTATATTCACTTACGCGCAAATAACCTTGGGAAAAGAATGAATTCACCTCTTCTTCCCCAGCTGTGGGATAATTAGTAGAACTTGTATCAGCCAATCGTTATTATATCCAAATGAATTCTTACAACCTCAATATATTTTCATGCCTTTAAATATCTTGCAAAAAGGTTGATAAGACGTAAAAAAGAAAACAATCAATCAATAAACCTTATTAACTTTTGATAGCAAATTCAGTTTGGGCGAAGCATTAAATTTAAGCTTAGAAATCTGTTTTGGCTCTATACGCACACACACACACACACAGGTGCACACACACACACACACACACACATATATATATATATATATATATATATATATATATATGTGTGTGTGTGTGTGTGTGTGTAAAAGACCTAATTTTGAACCTAATTTGGCTACAGTAAATTGCTATGTAGTTTGGCAATGTATATGCTTATGTTATATCTCGTGTATGATGCGACTCCCTTAAAATTAGGTCTTCATGATACGCGAGTATATACGGTATGCGTGTGTGTGTGCGTACGTGTATGTGTGTGTGTATTCACGCGCACGTTAATGACATTTCAATATTTTTTTTGCAAAGTGCTATATTGTTAGCATAAAAATTTCCAGTGCAGTCAAATAGATTTATCACCGTTTGTCGTTTCAGTTAAAACAGGCAACGTTCACAGCACGTGCAACAAATTGCAAGATCTAATAGGAACGTTTTTTGTCGCTAATGTTTTTGTCATTTTAAGCTACAAGAGAATAAAAAAAAACAAACCTGAAACGCATTGATTGTATTTTAATTTACTCAAGATTAAATATACAGATTATATAAATGGATTGCAATAAACGATCCAATATGTAGATTAATACGTACAAAGGTTCTCAAATAAGGAGTTTACACACAGTGCCCAGACCCGTATTAATACACTGCATATCTTTCTAGGGCTTTAACATAAGTGCAAGAGTTGTAGGGAACTAAGTCAGTCCTCGTCCCATCATGTCAAAGAAAGCCTTCAGAAATGTTAATTAGGGTTTTAATCCCTTGTGATTAAGTGACAGCGAGTCTCTTCAATGCACCAATATTCTTCTTTGTATTCTTTCTCTTTTCTGTAATACTATCGTCTGGATTGTCCTGTGTTGCCTTGAATTTCCAGTGTCTTTTTCCTTTGGAAATGTTCACGGTACTCGGAAAATAACTGTCATCTTTATTTTCTAATGTTTCCTCTGCCTTTACCAAAAAAAAAAAAAAAAAAAAAGAAAAAAAAAGAGAGACGGGATATCCATAGACGTCAGAATATGAACATTCTATCTTCGTAGATTGAATAAAGGGTTCAGTTCGAAATTCGCTGAAGGTTACCTGAATCGACTGACAACTGAAGAAGGAAAACCAACTGAAAGGTTTTGGCAGTAACATCAAAGATGGGGATCTTCAACTGTAAATAATAACTTCTCATCTCATAATTGTAGGCAGAATTGAAAAAACCTATCTTAGTTTTGCACAAGGCCACTATAATGAGGCACCAAGTGACGATCAAATTCACTAATTAGTCGCAATGGTTAAACAACATAGACAGGTAACAATTACTACAAAATTGAAGTGTCCGAAAATTTACTAAGCTTAGCTTAGTTTGGCACAAGCAGCTAGAATTCAGGCTATTAGTGAGGATCGAACTCGTTTCTCAGTACCTATTAATGTAGTTCGCTAACCGTTATCTCACATGCGAGACGCCCAGCCGATCAGTAAATTGAAATATCTGCAATCAAAATTTTGAAACCAAAATCTTTCTATTCGATATTATAATGTAGAATTTAACCTGTATTCTGACAAGTATAAAATACAAGATATGATTTGAAAGAATTTCCATATTTTCCTTCAAATATATTAGAATTTTTAGAAATAAAATAAATTATACTGTAATCAAATAATCTAAAAACTGTTATTGTTTTAAAAATAATGGCTTACTACTCTTTCTCGAGTATGTTGAGACATGCTCAGGCAAATTACTTCAACACCTAAAGAGGCAACTTGTGGTTTCGGCTGTAACTATGCTAAGCGGACCTTTGTTACAGTTTCTGGAAGAGAAGGCATAATCTATCGTGATCAGTCGTTGAAGAAATTCCATGCTAGTACAGACATCCATTACTTCCGAACAATTTCGTCCCCTTAATTTCGACCCAAATTGGGTTAATCAGTGATATGACTTTCTGGCACTTCTCAACGGTTTCGCGGACGCTGGAATAGTTTCCTTGGGTGGGATATAAGGAAATATAAAAAGTCAACCGCGTTATATTCGGACACGAGTCTCACTGTCGGAACGTTCTAGCCACTCGGGTACCAGCCCACATCCCGTGTAACACGAGGTAAATACATAATCGTCAATTTCAATGTTGAACATTTTAATATCTCTATAGTAAAATATCTAATACCGCCCCCCCCAAAAAAAAACACATACACAATATAGGTATATATCTTCGAAAACCCTTTAGATAAAAAAAAACTCGTAGAAAATAAATTATCTGTAAAAGATGTAGCCTATTTGCACGACGGTGATCATTCAGAAAAATAGGAGACTTATGACTGGACCGATTAATAACAAATTCTTTCGATGTTTGACGGTAGCTGGTGTAAAAAGAAAAGAAAAAGAAAGTAAATAAGATATGAAAATGTAATTAATTAGAACTGATGGCGAAAGCAAAGTCTGTATCTATGGTTGCTTTTTGCTTAATTCTTAATGCATTTAGTTTCGTCTAATCAATTAGCACATTGAGACGTTCATTATGTGAAAACAAAGTAAGAGTTAGATTCAGTGAGTATGCAGGTGTATCTAGTTCATTGCAGACCCCAATGATTGATATGCAACGAGTTACGTAGTTTGGATTTTTTTCTTCTTCACACACTTCACTACTAAAATATTAGAACGGAGACTCATGCAAGCTGATCTGTATGTGCTATAATTATGACAACGCCCAATCAATTTCTTAAATAAAATTCTTTAATTCTGGAACTAACAATGACTTCCGGCGTTATGCAGGTCAATTTCCATTCCTTTGTGACGAGGCGCTTTCTTTTGAGAGATTAGTCCTAAGATGCTGTTTATATTTCTGATGAGGTATTGTAATTATTTACATTGTTTCGGACTGTTGTCCTTTTCTTTATTGCCATATTCACGACGTTCTCTCAGGTCGACCGGGGTCGATTGCTCTAGTTCCACGTGCCATACCTCTTTCTGATATCTCATTATCTCCCTTTAACTCAACTCTTCAAGTTTTTGTTTATCCCTGCAGTAGCCAGGTATTGAACTCACAACTCTTTGGGTAAAGTCACTGGATCCAACCAACACATTTATCTACTTTGCATGTATACTTGAGGATGTCAGTGCATGACTTTTTGGGACTTATAAACTTAATGTCTCAGTAAACATTTTTTTTACCAGAGCTCATATAGCAATTTGATTTTCTCTAGCGCTCCGTATTACTGGTTCCCATATTGTATTCATTTCTATGCTTGGCCGGCTTAGGAGATATTTGTGACCTAGCATATGAGCTGATCCCTTAGGTTTTCGTATTTTCCAGTAAAGTTCTCTTTTATTTCAACCTTATCCCAAAGGAGGCGGTGATCTCCTGTTTCCCTCCATATGTGGTCAGCTACGCCTGATTTTTCTATTTCTCCTCATGTTACGGCTTTACGATGTTATTGCAACCTTACCTTAAAGGGACAGCCTGTTTCTCTTTTATATTTCTTACCACAACTGCACAGAAAGGCGTACACACTGTCCGTAGTCATGTTCTGTTGTAATTAAAGCAGTTTGATGGGTTTAAAATGTTAGTTGTCTTTTATTTATGACATTTTATAATATAGTCATCCGTTCTGGATATGACGATAAACTACATCCACGTCCAACAGCAAAGCCTCTGATCAGGGGGTTTTGGGGAGCGTGGAACGACCTCTTAATTGCTGGTCTTCACGGGTCCACTCTGACCCGGGGTGTTAGCACCTGTTAGGGTCCCAGCTATGGGCAAATAGTTAACCCCCAAACTGGGTTCAAAACAATATGAAAGTGTAAAAATAAGTTTTAATACCAGAAATACTTTGTAACAAAATGATTACCAGCAATACATTTTTGGAAAAAAATATTACTAGCAATACATTTTGGATTATATATATATATATATATATATATATATATATATATATATATATATATATATATAACCAGCTATACATTTTTTGAAAAAAAAAAAAAAAAAAATATTACCATTGATACATATTTGAAAGAAAATTATTACCAGCGTTAGATTTTTGAAAAAAAATATTACCAACAATAAAAATTTTGTCGGCATTAAATAACCCATGGATGTTGATATGCCGTAAAACAAACCAAATCAAGCCAATATAATCATTTACAATATAATTTACAATACATGGTTAGTTTTTAAAATATAGTATTGAAAAGTATTAACATCAATTACTTCCTTTAATCTTCTTTCGATCATGCCTCATCACAACTTCCTATCTGTTGTAGCTTTAAGTAAGGCTTGCCTTTATCTCTGTCAACCATTTAAACAAGAATTTTATGTAGGTTATTCACTGTTCTCCTCTGTCCCACATGCCTTAAATATGTCTTGTGAGTGCCAAATTCTTCAAGCCCACTTTCCTCATTATAGATACGAGAAATTTTAACTTTTTATTGCTGATTTGAAGTAAGTGCCTTTGTTTACATATTCCCGAAAACATTCTCATCTATGATATTCTCAGCATCCTCCTGTAGAACCGGATTTCTCTTGCCTCAAGCCTCGTCATCTGTGAAGAGATTGATCAACATTCATTGCCATAGAGTAGGATCGATATCACATGACAGTTCAATATTCTTTTTTTTGCTTCTAACGAGTTTTTCCTGCTTCTTAATGTTTTGCTTAGCTTTTGAAAAGCATCTTTCAATGCGCTTTCGGATTTCGGGGTCGCATTTTCCGTCCTCTGTTAAAATATATATATATATATATATTTCAATTTTTGTCCTTGCTTGATTTTGATGCTTTCAATTGGTACTTTGAAACCTAGGCGCATTTCTCTTGCTGTCTTCTTACAATTGATATTTGTTGGGATGTGCGGATACGTTTAATAGATAACAGCTTTGATTAAGAAATGATTAAAAAGAAAAATATACAGTAACTTCCCATTTTAAAATACTTATAACTTATTCATTAACTATATTTTTTTTAATAAGAAATGGATATGACTGGAAAGCGTTTAGCATGAGGTTTCATTTAAATTTTGATATGGGCACCAGATTTCTCTACCAGCTTCTCAGGCCTCCCAGGAATCGTGTCAACTGGTTTCACCAGGAACTTTCAAAATCTTGGTTTGGTATAGTAGACATGATTCTTTAACGAACCCCAAAGAAAAAAGTCACAGAGTGTTGTTAATTCAGGACTCCTGGCTGGCCACTCAGACATAAAATAGGGGGTTACTTTTCAATCATCGTGTACGTAACTTAAAAAATAAAAATTTCACGAGTTTCCTTTTGAATTCTCAGAAATAATAGGCATAATGTTGAATTGTTATTTTCAAAAAACCTTGAAAATCCGTTGCATATATGACAAGGATTTAGGCAACAGATATCCGATTCTACAGAAGGATGCTGAGAATATCCTGAACGGGAATGTTTTAGAGAAAGTGTAAACATACAGCCGTACCCTCACATAGCCTTTCATCTTTCGTCTAGCAACTACTCCAAAATGGCGTCTCCATTTTCATTCACGTCGATGTGCACCAAAAGCAGGGAAGGAACCGTTGCATGCTCACGGCGAGACATGAAGACTCGGAACCTGTTTCCTATATGCATATGTATGTGTTTTATTCTGGGATTCGGTTGCTCGGTCTAGGAATCAGCGACCACGTGTTCTGTCCAAGGTGAGTCTTCAAACTAGGAGACATTGGCTGAGGTTTGACCCGTATAGAGAGGGCCTCCACCAGGTCTATTTTCCCAAGACACGCTATGCATGGATGAATACCTCTCCAGTTTTAAACCCATATATATGGAGGCAAATTATCATATGATCAGGTGCT
The DNA here is from genome assembly GCA_903632075.3 of Acanthosepion pharaonis. Classification (NCBI taxonomy): domain Eukaryota; kingdom Metazoa; phylum Mollusca; class Cephalopoda; order Sepiida; family Sepiidae; genus Acanthosepion; species Acanthosepion pharaonis. The sequence goes on from CAHIKZ030001813.1 coordinate 4,320,169, forward strand.
CAGTGACGCTACGACCACACACAGTCAGAGGACATCATCATGATGATGATTTATTTAACAAACTTATCTTAATCTGGTTCGTCTAGAGATAATCAAAACTGCTATGATAGTAAATTAGTCTACCCAACGAGGATACTAACTGTTGTGACATGATAGGCGTGATTTTCAGGTATTTACGTAGATGAGTTTAATCTCCCAGAAGGCCACACGTTTGAGTAATCGACTGATTGTATTCGACGAGCTTGCTTATCCATCGCGTTAAGTTTAGAAAGCTAATTTCAAAGATCATTAATATAGTAATGAGTTCTTTAATGAAAAACTATAAAAACACTAGAATCATATTATTTTTGAATTGAAACATTTTCCCGTGTATTTTTGTAATCTTTATATATATATATATATATATATATATATATGAATTTCATGTAAGCTACCAGGAAGTGTGAAGCAAAACGTAAACGGATTTACTCTGTGAAAGGTGTTAAACATACGAAAAGCAAAATATATATAAATAAAACTATTTGCTAACATAGTAAAAAGAAAGCGCTCGATGTAAAATATAAAACAAAACACAGAACCTACAATTTGTCAAATCTTTGGTTGTCTGTTTTGTTTACATTTTGCATCAAGCCCTTTCTTTTTCCAATATTAACTCTTCCATGCACAATTTGAATATAATCGTAGATAAAAATAAATAATATTGTTTTAACAAAATTTTTCATTGCGTTTCAATCAAAATTGCATGAATAATATATATATATATATATATATATATATATATATATTATTCCTGCAATTTTGATATATATATATATATATATATATATATATATATATATATATATATATATATATATATATATATATATAAAGAAATATAGTCTTAAGGTGTGCTATATTTATGGAATAAAGTGCTCAATATCAGAGATAGAGGGTGTGTAAATATAAAAGTGAACATAGAAGTCAACACCTAGATGCGACAGTCTGTTTCATGCTATATGCAATCGTCAGGCCACATATGCTGTTATTTTTCTCGGCTATTTATATATATACAGGTTAGTGGTGCATTGTGGGTATTCTGTTATGGCGGTTATTTTACCGGAAGTCGTTTGTTTATTTATTTGGGTCAAGTTATATTGCTCGTTTTTATTTTTGTTTCTTATTTTATTTATTTATTTATTTATTAACGTAGTAAAAAATTGTTTACATCACTTATTTAATAGTTTTGTTTTGGTTTGAGAATTTAATTAAAGCTATTTGTTCAATTTTGGGGTTGGTTGTTGTAGTTCATTCTAACTATTATTTTGGCGGGAAGAGTTTTTAATTTGGGATTGGTGTGTATATTTATTTACTTGGATGAATTCATATATATATATATATATATATATATATATATATATATATATATATATATATAAAGTGTATTTTGCCACCCATAATTCTTTCAAACATTTTTGTGTGAATTTCTGGTATAAGGAGTTACCATTATTTACACTTTTTATTTTCGGGCTATTGTCTTGTCCTCATTGTCAAAGCCCAGGACAATCGTCAGAATATAAATGATCTTTCAAACTTGTTTGCTTGAATAGCTGTGTAAATATTCACAAAATACAAGCGTTGAAAATCAATGTAGAATGTACTTACAAAATATAATAAAAATAAATATGAACTTTGGCAAATTTAACGATAACATAAAACAAATAATTCGGAAATGTTAAAAATTTAATAAAAAATTTGATAGGACTTGTCGATATTATTGAACCATATATATATATATATATACACTTGCGTGCAAAAGGCTTGGCCCAACTACAAAAATGATTATATACGCCTTTATTTTATTAAGAAGTTAAGATTGTTCAGTATGATTTTTGTCAGTAGTGTCTGTGAACCATGAGGATTATAAAATATGTTGTTGAGTTTTCGGAGGTGAAGTGTAACAGAAGATACGATGCTTTAAGCAACTTGAAGCTGAACAAAGGTCATGCAAAACTACTGTGCCAATGAAGGACATGAGATGATAAAGTCATGATAATATGCAAATTTCTAAGTAGAGATAATACCATCCTATTAATATGAGTGTAAAGTGCCTTGGTAAGTCATTGAAGTTGAACAATAGCTTTTCTTATTACACTAAAATTTCTGCTAAAACAAAAATGAAATTGTAACTTTAAAGGAAAAGATGACTCAACTACACATGACTATGTGGCTGGAAATTTCATAAAACAGCTTCCAGGCCATCGTAAAGACATTTGCTACTACTGTAAGTGTTTTAACTGGAAATAAAACCGGAAGTCACAAAAGTTAGAGAAGGGAGGTGAAAGAAAACTTGTGAGAGTCATGATAGGTAATCCAAAATTAACAGCCAGACAACTGAGGAGCGAATTCTGTTTTAATAGTGACGTTTCAACTGATATATTACGTAGAATATTACGAAAAGAAAAACAACAACTTGAATGTGTGTGTAGCTGTATAAAACATCTTTAACCAAAAGAACAAAAAAAAAAATAAAAATAAAAACAACATCGGAATAGAGGATTGAAGTGGTCAAAAGAACAAGCAAATACTGGAAATTGGCAAAATGTAATTTTTTTTGTGGTGAATGCCAAGTAGAATTACATTCTAATGCAAGAGAATATATATGAAGACCAGTGTGAGAAAAAAAGAAAAAAAAAAAAAGAATGCAAGATACAAAGACGGTGAAATTTGGCGGTCGGCATGTAATGGCGTGGGTTTGCATCAAAAGCAATGGTAGAAGAAAATTGGTAAAGTTGATGGAAAACTAAACAGCGAAAACTATATTAGTTTACTACGGTCTAATCTTCAGCCATTTGATAAAGATGGAGAATTTTTTTTCAGAATGACGGTGCTCCTTGGCGCGCATCACGTGCAACGGATGTCCTGATCTCAGTATAATTGAAGCATCTTGGTTGGAACTGAAGAAAGACGTGCTCAAACGAAAGAGATCTTTGGGATTAATGCCAAGGAGAATGGGGAAAATTCCCAAGGAGAAAGTCTGGACCTTGTTCTATTAAATGCTATATTGAATTGAAGCAATTACTCGAGTCAATGGTAGCAACGCTAATCGCTAACTTCATAGTTTTACGTTTTGTACTTTCTGTAATATAACAGATCACTTTTTTTGGATAAAAAAAAACTCCTTTTTAACTTAAGAAAAGAGCTGATAATTAAATTTTCTCTGGTGGGCCACTATGCTTGCATGGCCATTTTCCAGCATCCCTATGCTTAAGATGCTCTATTATCTATCATACAACATTAAAAAAAATGCTGTTTCCAGACCCTCAAAAGTTCATATAATGCTGAGAACAACATACTGCTAATAACGTTTGATTTTGGGTAAAATTAAAAAAAAGTAATTAATTTACTAAGGTGGGTCAAAGGATAGTAAATATATATTTTCAATATATATATATATATATATATATATATACAAACAATATACACAACAGATTCATAAAATCGAAAGAAAATGGCTGAATACATCAACACAGATATAATGACAATATTCTCCACACGTGACAATCTCTGACGTTATTTTTCAGTTAAAAAATATGAAAATAGCGTTTCTCTACATTCAGTTGCTAGTAAACATTCTGTTTTTGTTTTTATTAGTTACTTTGTTCATTTAATTTCATTTTCGTATTTTGCTTTGATAAAGTCCACATTGGACGAAACGCGTCAGAAATTACCAGTTTTCCTATTGTCATTTTTATTCATAAATATATATATATATATTACATTTTCAATGCATACATACATAGATACACACACGCACACGCACACACATATATATAAGATTAGAGAGGAGAACTTGATCAAAATCATTCTATTTACAAAATTAATTTAATCTCGTTTATTTCTTTTTTGATGTCTCATGTATGTTATCCGTTGGAATTTAGACGTTTCAGGTTTTATATACTTTTTACAAGAAAGAGGCACAAACCTAATTTAACATATTATTGTTCTTCCTTATGTGATATGAGATCAAAATATTTTGGACAAAAGTAAAAGCCAATCTCCGTCCTTTCAAAAAAATTTTTTTACTATGAAGTTCAACTAACGCACAAATATTCATATAATTGCCAGATAACATCTATTCTCTTAGATGTTTTAGAAGATAAAGATATATATGTCTATAAAGATATATTTTCCACGTATGCTTCTTATAATATTTAGATATAATAGCCCGAGGAATTAAATTTTGGAGATAAAAAAAAAATGCAGTAAGAATAATGATGATAGTAAAAATAATAATATTTATTATATATTAATAGGTTTTACAACTAATAAAAGCATGATGAGAAATTTATTAAAAATCGGTATTTTCGGACACGCCTGTGTCCTTTGTCAAGGAGAAATAAAATGAAGTTAGAAATTTTGCAGGTGAATATTTCTTGGTTCATGTGTTATATTACTGATGAAATCTAGTAGTTTGGGTTAGTTGTTTGTCACGATTAGGGCTGTGGAGAGTTTGTCGATGGCTTTTTGTGGAATATATTCATTGAATATGCTTAATGTTGAAACTTGAATAAAGCATGGAATAATGATAATACAACACAAAATGTAATTAAACAAAATGTATTGACACAAGAACGTGTACACAATATTTACAGATAGTTTGGTATATTCTTGGGAAGACCGTTCCTGTAGAATGGGTTGACTTAGTCGCAGTCGGGCAGAGTCTCTGGATTGGATCTCTTCCTCCGTCGTCTTCCCGGAACCAACCATATTTATATGGTCGGTACTCCACTATGTAAATTAGGTGGATCGTACCACAACACTTAAAATCCTATATATAGCTAGAAAGTACGAGTTTATTTTAAGAATGTATTTTAAGTCGGTCTTTTTTGCAATCTCGGTGTTTAAAAGAACGATAAACTTAAAATGAAATTTAATCGTGTTACTTTGTGTACCACTGGAAAACAGTTATTTTTTTGATGGGAGAAACTATATTTGAAGAGTTTTTATTAAGAATATATTTGGATAATCGGTGTTCATAGTATCTTCATTCCTTAAATTTTAGCCAATGTACAGATTAACGTTTTTTTGTGAACACCTGGATATTGTCTCTTGTCTGCCCTGCGCACATTCCAGTAGAAATGATGATAACACTATTGATAACTCATTTTGAAACTATCGAACTTTTAATATAATTAGCAATTCTTGTTCAGTAGATAAATACTTCTAAATCTCATGACCGACATTTTCTGCTCGAAATATCATTAGCTAACCTTAACTTGTCATTTATATCTTTCTCCAATGTCAATAACAATCCTAATAACGTCGAATATAGCAAGTAGTGACATAGCCTATATTAGTTTTCATCCTCCCTGTTAGATTAGTTTTCCTGGAGAAGAGCCAGTAATCATAATCCAGTACAGACTTTCTAAATTATAATGGAATTCAAACTGGAATTTCATTTATACTCTGATTATGTTCATTGACAGAATAAAAGAATGAGATCGGGTTTCACTTCAAGTAATGGTAAATAAATTTCAATTACGTACGAAAATGTTGCAATTGTGAACCATATTCGTTCAATTTAAAAAAAACAAACCGTAAATCAACATTAAGTTTTATATTATTCAGAATTTACACGTTTATAAAGGGCACCATTTTACTTTGAGTCATAAAACTTCGCATAAGACTTTTATAGGAAGGCAAGAATCTTATTGCATGATTTATCCATTTTAAGCATAAACTCTCATAGTCTCCTTGTTTGAAGCAGGAAAACTCAATTATATTCCATTAGATTTTATTACATTCAGTTCTATTAAAAACAGAAACTCAAAACACATTATATATACATACATACATACATATATATATATATATATATATATATATATATATATATATATATATATGTGTGTGTGTGTGTGTGTGTGTGTGTGTGTATGTGTGTGTGCGTATGAGGAGACTATGATATATAAGTTCTATTTAAGAGAGCAATATTAGCCAGTTGAACGACGAAGTGGAAAACATCTGTGTAACACGTTTCCTCCGATGAAATCTTTCTACAGGGCGAAACATGTAACACAGAATTTTTCATTTTGTCATTAAATTGTCTAATATATATATATATATATATATATATATATATATAATTCTTCCAGCGTTCTTATATTTTTCCGTTTGGTTTACAAAAACTGTCCATTTCGTCCATTGTCCCAAGCACTTTCGGCCACTTCTTCAGCCATTTTCAAGGTTGTTTTATTTTGATGTTAGTTTCTGTCAATGTTTTGACTGTGTAACATATATTATTTGTGTTGTTTTGAATTTTAGTAGGAGCGTTAATCAACCTCACTTTGTTTAACAATGGGAGCAGCGTGTTGAAAGTCTTTTAAAATTAGAACTTCGCCCACTCAAATTGTAGCCATGCCTAACACGCGATGGCTCGGAATTAATGTTCCTACTAGATTTCAAAACCACACAAATAATGTCTCTGAGTCAAAACATGAAGAGAAACTAACAACGCTAAAACAAACCGCCTTTGAACATAGCTCAGGAAGTGGCTGAAAGTGCATGGGACAAAGGACGATATGAACAGTTTTTTTTTAGTCCCTTACTCTCGTCAAACGGAAAAATGTAAGAACACTGGAAAAACTATAGATACACACACACACACACACACACACACACACACACACACACACACACACAGACATATATATATATATATATAGAAGGACACACATACCACCCCAGGGAGTTCACTGTCATCGTCCTAGCTTGCTAGGCCATAACAATTGAATCCCAGGTGTAAAGAGTGGGGCAAGTTCCGCGCACACTTCACCTAAAAACTCCACTGCGCAGGCCTGAGGGAGACCTTCGAGTCCACCAGCCATTTTCGTGGCCTGTAGCGAATTTACCGTGTATGACTGTCCCGAACTGGACTTAGCAGTCACAAACGTGTCTGCAATCGACGTGAACAGACTCCTTCTTGATCTTCGTTTTACGAAGCCAAGCCATAATGATACACACAATTTTATCATTCAATTGGCTAATATTTGCTCTGTTAAATAGAAATCTATATATCATTGTCTCTCCACCCCCTGATATATATATATATATATATATATATATATATATATATATATGATAAGAAAATATAAATGGATATAAATCCGACAGAATGAAGAAAAATATCTGGAAAAACAAAAAAAAAATCCTTAAAAATGCGATTATGTTGTTTTAATATGAATGAAATGTCGACGTCTGACGTTTCGGTTTAATAACCTTCTTCAGGACAATATTCATTAAAAAATACAATTAACATAATCAGTATAACACGACGAAAACGATGGACATAAAAACAAGTCTTATCCAAAACAGATAAAGGAAAATTTTAAAATATTGTCCTGAAGAAGGTTATTAAACCGAAACGTCAGACGTCGACATTTCATTCATATTAAAACAACATAATCGCATTTTAAGGATTTTTGTTTTGTTTTTCCAGATATTTTCTTCATATATATATATATATATATATATATATATATATATATATATATATTTAAAAAAATTATTTTTTTGATTAACTAAGCAATTTAATTGCAACAGTCATCAACAGATCAAATTTAATTATAAATTATTATTTTTATTTATTTTGTTTATTATACTCACAGCATGTCTGTCGTTGAATCATTCGTTCTTCTTCTTCTTCTTCTTCCTACGTTCGAATTTCAAACAGAACCTTTTATTCAATCCATATCGTAAACTATTCAAATCCTACTCTTCATGTTTAGTGTACATTTTCTATCAGTTAATAGTTATCAGTCTCATTAACCTATGTATCTTTTTTCTTCTTTCTTCTATTGAACCGGTGTATGTGGTAAGCACTATGTCTCCCAAACTGCTCGGAAATACATGATTGGGTGGATTAAAGCATTGGTTAAAACATATCTGATAGTTTTGAGTTCAATCCCTGGATTGAATAAAGAGTTCAGATCAAAATCTCGAATAAGGTTATTGAGTACGAAGATCGACTCCTGAAGAAAAGTGGGAAAGTTTTAAGTATAATAACCAAAAGTGTGCTGGTCGGAACAGCAAAGCGTATACTATTTTAAGTATTAATGATACGACGCAAGTCCAAGTAGAGTTAGCTTTGCTTAATTCATCAAACATACATCTGCTATTAATTCCATCAATAACAGACCATCATGGTTTGAAATGCGGCATGATAAATATTGGTCTTTACACCGACGTCTGGCACAGCTGAGATATATGAGACCATCTCAAATTATCTAAGGTTTTATTAATATAGATACTAAAACTGACGCCATTGATAACACATTTTTATCGTCGAAAACATCGCGGACTGAATAACTAGGTTAATAAAACCTACCAGTGTAATGTATTGTGTTATTTTGTAAAACATTCCTTGGATTCCAAGCAAAAAATAAAAACTACTGAAAGCGGGGTCATCATTGAAGGGATAATTTAATAGAGACTGTGAAGTGCAATCTGATCAAGAAGGGGTAGCTAATAAAAGTAAGGTTTCTCTACCATAAATCTTAACATTCTTTTTAGAAATAGAAAAGGCATTCCTGAAGGTTTGCACTTCGCCCTTGCTGACCTAATTATTTTCTCTGGGGGTACGTATGATGACGGTGAGTATTCGGATTTCACAGCATGTGATGATGGTGAAATTCGTTATTGGCTTTTACACATTATCTTTAGTTCTTGCACACACATGAACACACACATACAAATATATATATATATATATATATATATATATATATATATATATATATATATATATATATATATATATGCATATTTCATTGAATAGGACAATGTGTTCTAATAATTTTTTTCTTTTCAGATGATAAATTATATAAAAACTGTCCGAATGTTCTTTTTTCCGAGCGTTTTCAGCTATACATTTAGCCATTTTTGAGGTTGAAAAGTGCAAGATAAATTCTGGCGAGAAAAATTGTCTAACATGACACAGTGAACAGACTTTCCTCCCAATCGTTCTAATTCATGTTAGTGGAAAGAATGATATTAAGAAAGTGCAATAATCTACCCTCCTGTACTTTTCTTGTCTGACGGAAGGGAAAAACTTTCTCTGGGGTGATTCTATTAGATATTAAGTTTCCAGTATTCTAAAATAAATAAATGAGTACCGATAGAAAGAATGAAAGAAAATGCAAAGGGAAATAGAAAATTTTGCACACTCCTAATATTTTCGGAACAGCGTCATCCCTAGGCATTCTGCAGCTGTTAACATTAGATCTGGAAACCCGAATGTCATAAATGTCCGAGAACGTGACAACCCCGTTCTCTCCTAAATAATCTATCTGTTTTAAAGTTAGATATTTTTGGGTGATTTGCTCCTTATATGTAAATATTTAAAATCAAATTTGAATTCCTCAGCCAGAGATTGTCTTTTTCATCAGCTATGTTTCCCTCTCTTTACGTGATGGTTTGAAATAATTCTTTATAAAACAAAAAGCAAGTTTCATTCGAAATGTCGGCAATCAGTTCCGTCTTTTGTGCTGAATTGCTATGTCATATCAATCCTTCTGTTTGACACTAATGTAACCGTAAGTTCTATACTAACAGTTTCTTCTCTCGAACTTCTCGTTTGTGAAACTCTTCCGGCTTCTTGCTTTAGAGTGAAGTTCAATCTTCAAAAATTTAAATGCTATGTTAATCGTTATCTTCTGTCTGAATTCCTGTTCGTTTATTGCACTCTCTCCTTAATAATGTTTTATTTTGTTCTTATATTCTCTCACACTTAGTAACCACTTGCGTCTTAGTGGTTTTATTGCCTTGCTTGGAATGAAATTATTGAAACAAAAAGAATGTTGTGAATACCATGGGCGAAGAATGTGAGCATCTTTGAAGAAAAAATTAAACAAAAAACAGACTTATACTTGGAATCAAAAAAGAGACATATGAAATTGTGGAATTTGGAGAATTTGAAGGCAAGAGTGGTCGAGGGAAACATCATGTAACCGACCTAATGAACTTGTGTAAATTGATGGCAAAACAAGGACTGGGAGGGGCAAATATGACTTAGAGCAACAAAGATAGGAATTTGTGGAGAGCCATAAATTCCTACTTCCTGAAGGGACACTATATATAAAAGTTAAGTTTAAGCAGTATAAGTGCCAGTCTATATTGTTGCTTGTAATTTCAGACATTGTCTTTATTTACTAGATTTCAGTCCAAGTTAGCAAAACTGGAGATCTAGTTTCGACAATAGTTTTCAAGACATTATCAGAGATCCGAGAGAACCAAGACTCATTAGTATTCTTCTCACGCAATTGTCTTTAACGAATACCTTTCCCGTATGTTTTTCTTCTTTTTTTTTTAGTTATTTCGTTTGTTTTACCTGACTGGCTTGTTTGATTGCTGGTTAATAGCAAGCAAACGTTATATTTGCCTTCTCACAACAAGCCAGACTAGCAAATGCGGTTACTTTCAAACTTTACACGAATAGTAACAGCTAATCTGTCAAACGTTTACGCCTGCTTCAGCCGATGGAAATGCTTCGACGTTGCTGCATAAACTATTCGAAATCAGACCTCATTTATATGCCAGCGACATCCACCTTTACACTCGACACTTTTGCTATTGCTTAACACCTTCTGCACACATTTTTAAAAAGAATCAACGTTCTTGTCTATCTAGTGAATACCAACCAAACACTAGTTCTAAATTAACCTTCATCGCCGATATCATTCATACTATCAGGATAGATGCAGATAAACACACTAATACGAACTACTAAAATGTACCTATCTGTCTTCAGGGTTTGTCCGAAATAATTGTACTCTTACAGACATTTCTATTCATATATGAAGGTATTTTGTGTATGTACATCGAGTATTTTTCAAGGTGGAGATATAAGGATAAACGTTGCTTATAATAATGCGTCGGCAGGTAGCGACGAATGATGAGACCTAGAAATTCCTGAAGTCGAGGTATCAAAGAAGAAAGCTTATTAGAATGATTTCCATGAAAATTAACCCGGAAAATGTGGGAACGGTAACGGTTAAATTTTGAGTTTTAATATTTGTTTTTTTTTTTGTATCATCCCTAACCCAATATATATATATATATATATATATATATATATATATATATATATATATATATATATATATTTAATTCAGTCGGTATCGACTTCAGTCTGAAGAAGTCCTTTTAGACAATGAAACGCATATATATATATATATATATATATATATATATATATATATATATATATATATATATATAAATGCATATATATATATATATAGATACATATATATACATGCATATATATATATACATACATATGTATATAATACATACATACATAAACACACACATGTATCTATATATTAGGGGAAAGAAGCATGAAATTGTAGAAAAAGTTTTCGTGTTTCGTGTTCGATTATGTACCCAAAATGCATATTAAAAAAATTGAATTTAAAATTCGCGACGCTTCTCATTTGTACGAATGTCTGATCATTCTCATTCATTCGAATGTCTGATCGTTTTCGTTAGTTCGGATGTCTGGTTGTTCGTACTAATGTCTAACGTAAACATAAACTTAAAGAACGACACACCTCACACTTAAGCTTTTTCCATTTTGTCATAATTTATATATATATATATATATATATATATATATATATATATATATATATAAGCGTATAAAAATTAGGTAACAAATTGAAACAAATGATTTTTCGTTATATTCAACTAAATCTGCATAAAGTGACTATATATATATATATATATATATATATATATATATATATATATATGTGTGTGTGTGTGTGTGTATTGAATGATACCCTAGGAAGACAAACTGAAAGACAACTTGAAACGTCTCAACTTTGATCTGAAAACCTGCGAAGCCCAAGCATGAAATCGAAAGGAATCGCATAAGAGATGCTTCATTAAGTTAAAGGGTTTTGAAGATAGTAGACTGAAGCACCGTGATCAGCTTCGTCAAGCTCTGAAACAAAGACGCCATCAAAATCCTACTTTAACAGTTTTCATCTGTCAGTGTGGCTTTATCCCCCGCAGTAAGGCTTTGTTAGTATCACACTTAAGAAAGCACAAATGAAATATGTCTTTCCCTTACATTATTTTCTTCACAATAGCCCTTGCTAGCATGCATAAGTGTAAAACAGAAGGAACCATTCAAAATATCTCTCTTGTTTTTATTCTTACACACATGCACTCATAAGCACGCGTGAACATAAAAGCGGTATTTAAAAGAATTAAACAAATATACCAGCAATAAAATATCTTTGAAAATGGCTCGTGTATGCCGAAAATACTTAGACATGTAAAGA
>CAHIKZ030001813.1:4337500-4352500 GCA_903632075.3 Acanthosepion pharaonis
ACGGAACTATGTCTAGTTTTGTGCGAAGATTATTGAAATTTTTGCCCTATTAATGTTCATGCTATGAAAAAATCGAGTGTTTTTTGAGTGACACCAGCGGTTCAAGGAAGGAAGAGTAAATGCACACGATAAAACAAGAAGTGGACATCACCAAAACGCAAAAATCAAATGCAATAGTTTATTTAGAAATACATAGTCTTACGAGAAACATTTCAACGGGAAAAGTAACAATCCTGGAGTTAAAAGTGGATACTCCACACTGACAATGCTCCTGCATATGATGTCTTAGAAGTTCCTGGTTAAGAAATCCATTACATAAAATGGGGCCTCAGCCATATTCAACAAACTTAGACCCCTGTAAGCGATTTTCGAAAGTGAAAAATATCCTGAAAAGACAAAGATTTGCTAACATTCCTGACACCCAGCAACATTTGAGTAAATTACTGAAAATTATTCCGGATAACGAGTTCCAAGAATGTTTCTAACGATGGCATGACGTTCCCACGAAATGAATAACTTCACAAAGCAGTACTTAGAAGATGCTAGCTAGCAACCAATAGGTATATGGTAAGTAAGCTTTTCTTTCAGAAGACCATTTCAGAAATTAAACTGATGCACGACACACACACACACACACACACACACACACACACACACACACACACACACACACACACACACACACACACACACACAGAGAGTAATATATAATTAATATGTACTTAAATTTGAATATTGGTTCGTAAATATATATTTTTTCATTTATATTTTATTTCAGAATATGAACTTATGCATTTTTAAAATGAGATTATATATATATATATATATATATATATATATATATATATATATATATATATATATGCAAGTATCGTTGAGAACGACTGGCAAGGTGTGGTAGTTGAATTTTTTTATATAATTTCTCATGTGTTCGTATAATTTTTTTCTTTTCAGGACATAAAATATATAAAAATTTTCTGAATGTTTTCCAAGCGCTTTCGGCTATACTTTTAGCCATTATGAAGAATGAATTTTATTTTACTTTAACTGAATATATGCATTGTTTTTGTATGCATTTCGAGTTATAGGAATGATTTATCTTACAAACACGGTCAGCACGTTGTGACCGGAATCATGGTTGATATTATTGAGTCTTTTTTTTTTTTTTGCTGCCATGATTTTTTGCTTTTTTTGTAGATGTGGATGATGCAATTATATTTGTATCATTAAAAAAATCAAATGCATAGCAACTACAAGTAAGACGAATCTTCACTTACAAACATCATAAAGAAATACACAACTCTAGTCGAGAAAAACCAGAAAATTAAATTAATTATTTATTACAAAATTTTAAACCGTTAATCTCATCGTCAAAAATAATAATTCCTCTGCAAGGTCTACATTACAGAAAACCAATATCATTTATGAATTTACATGTCCCTTAAGGAGCTGTGTTCGTGACCAATCCAAATTCGTAAATAATTATATTGGATTTACTACACCATGTTTAACAAGGAGACTCACGTTACATCTCTCTAACCATAGTTCAATTAGGTTTCATTTAAATAGACATGGAGACCTATCAAACTTTGACTATGTTTCCTAGGTTATCGCATTCGTGGGTGGTTTGGTTATTCGTTCATTAGGTTTTAGGAACCAATCATAAAGTGCAGCCCATCATGAGGCGACAATCCGTATCTCTCATGCAGAAATTGTCAAGAGAAATCATTTGAAGTCGTTAACCACGCGTGCAGACACATCGGGTAGTATCTAACAAAAAACTAAAAATGGTATAAATTTTCTATTTGAAGGAAAACGGCCCCAAAACGACATGGATATATAGTCCAGCTGCCCTGTATTCCATTGAAAAACATTCCACTCAAAGAAAAAAAGAAAGAACAAAAGAAAGAAAAAGTAAAAAAAGGAGCGAGTAAGAGAGAAGAGAGAGAGAGAGAGAGAGAGAGAGGGGGGGGAAGAGAAAATACTTTCTTATGATTAACTTCTTAATGCAACTGAAACTGGGGTTTATTCATGAGAAGGTAATGTATTTCAAATTTATTGTCATAACAATCTAGAATAATAAAATAGGTTCATCAAAAAACATGACATCAGTGGTATTTCCTCTTTTTCAGAAAAATCCAAGAATTAGGACATCGCTAAAAGAAAACGGAATGAAAAATATTCAGAATCGAAAAAAGAAATCTAACAGGCAGTAATCCCTTCCATTTTTGATGGTATCGTTTAGAGGTCAAATTGATGTTATTCTTAAGCAAGCTTCCTCTATAAAAAGACATCTCTTAAGCAAGCATTCTGCATAAAAAGATGTTTCTTTCCCGGAGTGTCAACCGGAAGATAGGTTCCCCTATCATTCGGTTCGCACATTGTTCCCTGATCTTTTGAACAAGAGTAAAGGTTTGTCCTTTGTTTCCTGTTTTAGGATTGGATTTCCGGTTTCTTCTAACGTCTTCTCATTCTCTTTTATTCCCAGTACCCTCTTTCATCTTAGTGGTGTTATCGCCTTTCTTGGGGTGAATTGATTAAAATAATTACAAGAACTAATCCCAACTCAAGGTAGAGGTCTACTGACTGCGGTTATTTTATGGACTGAAGAGGATGACATATACGTGTAAGGCAGCGATTGAGCCTCAACTTGAAGGAGTTAGATTCGAATGATCAAAGAACCATCTGCTCGGGGATCTGTTTCATAAAGTAGCGTGTCTCGGGAAGAGACTGTATGAGTTGAACTTCTTTCGTATCAGTGGAATACGAATGGAATGAGGTTTGATCGACCTTGTCTAAACGACATAGCGGGTACTAATCGTAAAGGCCTGAATTGGAGAAGCTAAGTAATCTAGCTCGTCTGAACATTTTCTATGGCAATAACGATAGATTAGCGATAGACTTGCGACGTTGCGTCTTTTGGAAATGAACTGAAGTTTTGAAATCCATCGTCTCAAAAGTCACATAAACTCTTTTGAACTCTGTCAAGACTAGAAAGTTGAAAAATGAGTAATATAAATGTTTATGATAAATTCATATGTACAAGTTAAAAGTCATTTGATAATTTGATCAATCTCGTTTGGTTACTGTCAATTTTAATGGGAACACATTTACTTGCATAGTAAAATTCAACATTGGATAGAATTATAGTTAATCTGTAACATGTCAACAGATCATTCATATATATATATATATATATATATATATATATATATATATATATATATATATGTATGTATGTATGTATGTATGTATGTATGTGTCTGTGTGTCTGTGTGTGTGTACCAATTTAGACATATGATTAGTTTTCCTTGTAATCCTTTCAAGTTCTTAGTAGCCTTAGAAAATTGATTAAGAAAATTACCAAAATTTTCTTTCAAATAATTTTTTTTTTTTCAAAAACTTTCATTCTCATCTATTTAACCATACCTGTTTGAATGAAAATATGCTGCCTAAATATACAAATATATGTATACACATATATATATATATATATATATATATATATATATATATATATATATATATATGTGTGTGTGTGTGTGTGAGAGAGAGAGAGAGATAACGATATATATATATATATATATATATATTTATGTATCAAGATCAAATGTATAACAAATTGAAAAGATTTTTCTTTTTGACGCGTTTGTCCTTTAGGAATTCTTCAGAAAATTTTTCTTTTTGATGCGTTTCGTCGAACTTTATGCTGGGAATTTTGAATTTTTTTTTTCAGCTGTTTTAAAGAAAAAAATTTGAAATCGTTGATGCGACTATGTGCAGTCGCACCAACGAACAAATTTATTCCGATGAATTTCTAAAGAACGAAACACCTCACAAGAAAACTTTTACCACTTTGGCGTACATTTTTCCCATATATATATATATATATATATATATATATATATATTATTATTATTATTATTTATTTAAAAATATGATTCCATCGCTACATAAGAGTTCTCATGTTTCAAAACAAGAGCCGAAAACTTCAATATAATTATTTGAATTAAATTGAATTAAATTACCAAGCTCTGTTCCATCTTCAAGCGAAATTCTTGAAATTTACGCGTTTTCATAAGCATATTCATTATTAAAATTAAAATTACTATGCTAACGGCTAGAGCAATTCTTTAAAAAAAAGGGGGCGTAAGGGTTAATACTTTGTATCAATATCTAACTTAAATTCAAAGAGGTCGAGTCATGGTAAGGTTGGGGTGTCTAAATTCAAGGCAGAAGATGACATCGTCTAGTCTGGTTAAGTGTCTATGGAGATTTATTTATTTTTTTATTTTATTTTATTTTTTTTCTCAAAGGGTTTTGTGCATATAAAAAACTGTTATAATTCGCTAACATTTCTTTCTTTTGACGACTTCATAAAGGTTTTTTTTTTGGTAGGGCAATTAAACTTTTTATTTAGACTATGGAGTTTAAAATTTGTATTTATTATTTTATTGTTTGTTTGTTTTTTATGCTAATTATTCAATGCGAAAATTTGATGATGTCGGCAAAAAACCATTAACTCATGTCTATTGTTTAATAAATTTTTATTATTTAGAAACTTGATAATGTGTAGTTTTTCATGTAGGCATAAAGGGCATGGGTCATCCCAAGTTTTACAAGGTCTAGTTTTGTTTATAATTTTCCATTTTACTTTTGGTGTTTTATTCATTTCCTTCAAATGCCAAAAATATTTAGATAGAAATGTCTGATTTCTTTTATTAATATTGTTGAAGGAGCACTTATGCTGCCTCCACCTGGTTTTAAATTCATTCTTCGTAGACTCAATGTATGTCATATTAGTATTAGGACTCTCAATGGATGAGATAGTACTGATATACCACAGATTTTACGCGGCATATATTTTCCAATGGGCAGTCTTCTGGGTTTGTACAATCACATAAGTTTTCACTATTTTTTGTCTAATTTAAGTGTAGTGTTTTTATTAATACTATTCTGGCATGGGGGGGGGTCAAGATTTTATTATTGTGTTTTTTTATTATACTTTCTAGATTTTCAGTGCAACTGTAACTTAATTTGAGGGTGTTTTTATTAAATATTTTACTGAGTCTACTATTTGTAGGAAAGTGTTTTTCAATTAAAGCTAGAAATTTATGTCCTAGCTTAATACTAATCATTTGGTTGAACGGAGGGTATACCAAATGATTTTCTTTTCCTGTTTTTTTTTTTCTGGTTAGTACAATTGTTTCTATAATTGATGTTAGCATTTTAGTATCTATTCTTTATACTAGTAAATGTTTTCTATATATTTTCACACACACACACACACACACACACACACACATATATATATATATATATATATAAACGTAGATCTATAGAATATATGTAAATGTAGACCTATAGGATTTTGAATATCAAATGTTTTGATTTAATTTTATTAAATACTAAATCATGTTTGATAAATGTCATTTTTATGGCGGTTATAATAATGACCAAATCATTTGGGAGATCAACCCATATCGTGATACAGTCTGAACGTTTGGTCTTAAAAAAATGCCTATTTCAAGATGCTTTTGCCTGAGGCTTTTTTGTTTCCGTCATTTCGGGTACTGCTTGTTCTGAAATGCAACAATTGAAATGAAAATTCTAGCATTGATTAAATATGTTTTTTTTTTTTTAGTTTTTAACGGATATTATCCCAGGACTATCATTTCAGTTTTTAGGAATTCAATTTTATATATGGAATTATATTATTTTGAGGTGACATTTTGTCGCGCCATCCTTATTTTCCTTGTCATATCGTGCCAGTGACAAAATTTCACCAGACGCGCGTGTCTGATTGTGCGTAGAGATAGATATATAGAATGAATGAGAGAGGAAGAGAGAGCAAGAGGTGGAGAGAGAGAGATGAAAGATGGATGTGATAGGAGACAGACAAACAAAAAGAAAAAAACAAGTATGTTCAGTTTGGAATCTATTTTTTTTTTGTGCATTTAAAAATAATAATTATTTTTCCTATCAGTTTAGCTGTTTTTTTTTGTTTAGATTTTGTTCAATATTTTTGTATATTTTTGTTCACTATCATCATTTTTATAAATATTTTTTAATCAATGTATAATTTAGATGTTGCGATAAAACGACTCCTTAGGAATATGAGACGGTGTACTTTGAAATCAAAGAAGAAAAAAATACTTTTCTTTTATCAGCAAAGAAATTAAGATTACATTGGTTTAAAAATACAGAAAATATGTCTAAAACTTTCAAAATATTCCTTATTTTAGCTTTAACACGATTATACGTGTTTTTAAGAAATTGTAATGCCGTTTGCCCACAAAATCTATCCTGCATAGCTAAAGAAAGACAGATGAAAATCACTCTTTTTCTCGTGAATGAAAAGAAATAAAGGTTGATGTCCGTTTGTTTATTGTTTCGTTGAAATTAACCAGATTTTTTTGTCACATATTCGATATTAAAAGGATAAAAAAATATTATCCTTAATTATTTTTGTTACTTCATCCTAATGACTAGAGTTAAAGCTTCACCGATCAGTTTACATAATTTCTAATGAACTGAACTTCTGCCTAAATTTCTGTGATCAAGATTATCATTATTATGTCCAGATGAGACAACACGAGACTTGGTTATTATAGTCTCAACGTTTTAGCCGTTGTATTCTCTTCGGGTGACTGCCGCATTCAGTAACCATCTGGGAATTTCAAATTTATTCAGTCTCATGCTATGGAATATCTTGTGTCAGTTAATTTGTCTTTGTGATGCCACTTTTGTTCTTTCCATTAAGTCAGAGGTTCGGACATTCGTCGTCCGATACTGTTTAAAAAGTTTAACTCATCAGGGGCACGTCACGGATGCCAAGACTCAACTGAACATGAATTATGTGTATAACACTACATGCAATTGTGCCAAGGAATATGAAGGCATAATTAACAAATCCGAGATAAACTCTAGCAGGGAAAGAGGAACGAGAACAATATTCTTTCATAATTGGATGAAGGCTTTCGACTGGAAATTTCCAGTCATGTAATGAATACGATCGAAACACTGAATAAGACAGAAATTGACATGTGATTGTATCACTTGTAACTGCCCAAACGAGGACACTAATCTGAACAGATCAGTGTATAATTATAATGAACAGTATTAAAAGAACAAATTACCTTCTCGAACAAAAATAAAGATCAATAACTGATTGCATAAATGAAGCTGAGTCCATATTCGAATGACAAGCAACAAAAGAAACATTCATTCAAATGATGTATAAAAATGTATTTACGTGATAATTATTTACAGAGATAGAGTGATGATAATTATTTATAGTGATAGCGTGTTGACAGCAATTATTTAAAGTGATAGAGTGGTGATGACAATTCTTTATAGTGGTAGATGTACAGATGACTTTGTATGTTCGCTGTTATAATCATCATGTGTAATGAAAACCGGTTGTTCACTTATCATAAATTGTCTATTAAGCTTTATTATGATCCCGGAAAGGAATATATAATTTTAACCAAAAATGAAATATGTGATCGTAAATGCAAACATTGCGCTGATTAGGTCAAAATTTGTCAAATCTTATAATTTCTTTGGACCGTTTGCAATTGAGTACTTTCACAATGTTGTCACATTAAATTTTCTCTCGCTCTCTCTTTATATCTATCTGGCGGTCTTTATTTTTCTATCATCGTCTATTTCTTTCTTTCTTTCTTTCTTTTTCTTTCTTTCTTTCTTTCTTTCTTTCTTTCTTTACTCGTCTTTAATATTTGTTTTATCTATCTATCTATCTATCTATCTATCTATCTATCTATCTTTATTCTTTCTTTTTTGTCATAGTCTATTTCTTTTTCTTTTGTTTTTCTGTCAGTCTATTTCTTTTTTTTTATTCCTTTTTTATAAATTTTTCTTTCATTCATTCATTCATTCATTCTTTCTTTATGTTGATTCTTGACTAATGCATGGAATAATAATGCAACACAAAATGTACTTAGAACAAAATATATTGAAACAAGAAAGTGTACACAATATTTACATATAGTCTTTTGTATATTCCTGGTAAGACCGTTCCGGGAGAATATGTTGACTGAGTCGCAGTTGGGCAGAGTCTCTGGTTGAATCTGTTGATTCCTCCCTCTCTTCCCGATACCAACCATATTTATATGGTCGGTACTCAACTATACAAATTAGGTGGATCCTACCACAACACTTTATTTCTTTCTTTCTTTTCCAGTTCCTATCTATCTATCTTCATTATTTTGATACCAGTTTCAACTTATTGTTTGAAATACTCACTTAGTAACATGCATTACTAACTTTATAGCTAGGCCAGCCTCCAAAGTATCAGATGTTAATCAATCGCTCTTACCAAATTATCAAACTAAAAATTCACAAGTGCATAAATACATCAAAATGCAGAGCAGAACATTTATTTGTGGAATGACTGAAATATTATACGATATCCAACGTTGATATTATGTAATATACGACATGAAATGGGTGAAATAATAGTATCTCAAAAACAACATAATTCGAATGCGTTTTTTTTTAAACTCTTATATCATTTAGTTTTTGAAGAGACTCATATGATTAGATTCTTCTTATGGACAATGAATGTTACAATATAAGTCATTAAACGTGACGTAATTTGAGTTTTTTACGAGAAGAACTGTGTTTTATTTATGACTGATGTTTAACATGCTTGTGATCTTATTTCACGACTGCATAGAATCAATTACTGTTTTAATTTCTATCTTTCAGAGTCATATAAAGTAAGAAATAATAATAATAATAACAACAATAATAATATTCTCGTGTACGTTATTCAGTAATAAAGGAAGCCAACAAATTCAAAAGGGAATTTCAAGTGAGTGAATTGCAAATAAGCCATAATACAACTATTCCAGGGGCAAAGAACATAAAAAAGAAGTCAAAAGCAAATGCAATATACCAAATGCAGAAACGATGGCAAGATAAGCCTCTTCATGGTTAATATTCTACCCGTGCCAAACAAGCTGATGTAGACAAACCCTGTAACCATCACTGTTTAAGTAGTGCAGGGTTAGAAGTTGAAACCGAGTGTTTTATTCTTGCTGCACAGTACCAATGCTTACTAACTACCAAACACACATACTGAAAAATTGTGTTGACCCATTATGAAGACACGGAATGATAGTGTGGGTCAATAACTGTACTGGAAAACATGCAAGTTTTCCGAAAAGGAAACTGCAAGAAACTCCTATGAACATCACCCAGACCCGGTTACAGAGATAAGACCTGTAACATCTTTATGGGACTTTAGAATACACACAGACAGTACAATCAAAGCTAATCGACAAGACATCGTAATCAAAGACTACAAGAACAGAATGGGCTTCCTTTATTGACATGGCAGTCCCTGTAGATTGTAAATTATCTTTGAAGAGCTTCAAAAAACTATCAAAATACAAGGATCTTGAAGTGGAACTCTAAAAATGTGGTATATGATGACATCAATGATTCTAGTTGTAGTTGCAACCCTCGGATTAATTGGAAAAGTTTCCGATAGACACATTGAAGGGATTTCTGGTAGCTCATGCCTTAAAGAAATACAAAAGAAATGTAGATACAAGTACAGCTCACACATTACGAAAATATTTATTCTATGTAAAACGTGTGTGACCTTAGTTTTTTTGTTTTTTTTTACGAAAAACATGATTAGTGAAAAATGTCATGATGCCAATTTTTGACCTTAGGTCTCAGTTTGGGGACCGGAAGGAAATGTATATACTACAGAAACCCAAGGAAATAATAATAATAATAGATTTTCCGGGTACGATGCTGATAATAATATATTAATATAAATTGACATAAAATGGGAGATTTCTTGTAGCGTAGCCAAATGGAAATCCTGGTTAGACAAACATTTCTGATCATCTACTTTAATTGTTTTTCACTTTGGAGTTGTTAATATAACGCGCTATAAAATGAAAACTTTGAGGAAATAATGGACACAACAAAACGATATTCATGCCACCACAAGGAATTGTTCCTATGTCAATAATATCGCGTAGTAATTTTACTGCAATTATATTTGTACTGCTTATGAGAAACAATAAATCTACGCTATTTAGGCATGTCTCCTTGTATACAAAATGAAGACTTTAATCATGCAGAGAGACCAGAGGCTTAATGTTACCTTCACATTGAAGTTGATGCTCTAGTAAGTGCATTCGTATTGGATCCGGTTCTTTTTTTTTCGAGTTAAACGTTAGCTTGGAGTTTTTTTTTTTTTAAGCGTTTCACCCCAAGCAAGGCGAGAAGCCACTAGGACACAAGGGGTTACAGAAAATTTGGAGCAAGATCAGATAGGAGTGATAGAGGAAAAGATGAGGAGAAGGATAGTGAATAGATCAAGACAACTGGAGATTTCGATTGACATTACATTTGAATAGCTGGAGATTATAGCTCACAGGGAAACTGGAATAGGGAAGGGAGTTCCACAGGCGAGCGGTGTGAGGCATGAAGCTATTGGAGTAGAAGAGATGGCTACATTTAGGAGTTTCGACAGTAAAAGCGTGAGAGCGGGATGCCAGCCTCGTAGGGCGCTTGAACTCATGAAGTCTGGGAACCAGCGAAAGCAGTTATGGAAGTTTGAACTATTTAATCGCAGTTATATTAAAATTTACTGATTCAATAGGGAGCTAATCTCACTATCACTTTCTATAAATAGTGGATAAGAGAATTATCTGATTAAGATCTTTACATAAATATTCTTATGAACATTCATTTTAATGATGCGCCATAGTGAATTAATATCTGTGTGATTAAAAGCTACTCCATTAATTTGGTGCCTTTGAAACGTTTTTATGGGGGAAGGTGAAGAATATTTAGCTTCACCCAAATTATAGTTTTCTCTTTATTACAATTACGAAACCCGTAACTCTTAGCATCAGAGGGGCACCATATCTACTGTAGTAGCAGTGGTGTTTCTTTTACAAGTCAGCCTGACGGAGCCCAGCCCTCTCCAGAAGTTAACTTCAGAAGTTTTCTTTCTTAAACTGGTTGCCAACCAAGGCTATGGAGCTCAATCTGTTCTGTTATTTACCTATAACTGGAAAGATGGATTCATATTTTTCCCAAGAGCATTAACCCGAAAGTGAATGTAATGAACCCGGTCGAAATTAGAACTCGGCTCTCCGATTTCTCAATCCAAGCCGCTATCCATTACACATCCTTCTACTTAATGGAGGTATTTAGGTTACTTTTATGTCTTCAGCCAATGTTCTTAAAATTCTATATCTTTTCTCTCTGCTGACGTTCGCAACAAAAGCTTCTTGAAATATTTTCTTACTGGTCGATCCATTTTCTTGCTGCTAAGTTTTCGTAAATCTCTTTTTGTGACATTCTTGCATTTCAGTTGTGGCAATAGAAGTTTACTAATTAGATTCAAATTGAAATTTACGAAGAAATGAAGAAAAAGTTGTGATTTGCATCCACTATTTTTACGTATTTTGATTTGGGATAAATCAAAAGACAGATCAATACTGTTCAAGTTCTTCTGTCGATAATGCAAAGCCTTAATGTATTTGGTAAGTAATGATTTCAAACTTTGCGCACAGAGATTGCAATGATTGGTGGGTAATTTTTCTTTAGTATTTCCGGAGCCAGTCAATGTGTGTGCCAATCCGATTATAGCCTATATAAAGCTTTAAGCAGAATGACATTTTATTCGACTTTCCTAGAAGGAAAAAACATTTAAGCAGTAGCAGTTAATTGTACATTCAAAATTTACTTAGACAAATTGTTTTAATTTAGAAAATTCAAAAAATTGATGTTCCAGTTTTGATTTATTTAATCAAGCTCTATTTATCTATAGAAATAGAAAGATATGGAAACTGTGAAAATTTTGAACAGAGGTTAAAGATAAATGAAAAATATTATTGAAAAAAGAACAAAAAACAAAACGATTAGCTTCAAGAATGTCACTTAAAGAGATTATTAAGTAAAAATTTAAGTTGAACAATATGAAAGTATTTTAAGAAGCTTTTGTTATAGATGTAAACAAAGAAAAAAATGCCCGATATTAAGAACATTGACCGAAAACATGAAAGCAAGCAAACTAATACCTTTACGTAAACGTCGTGTATAAATTGAGTAAAGATCTATATGAAAACTGATTTTGCTACAGTAATTGTAACAGATGAATATAGAGTTATAGTGGATGAACCTGAAGGTACATGCAAAGAAATTCTTCTCCATATTCTACAAAGCTGACTACTGCCTAGAAAGCAAATTAAATGAATGGCCTTCAAAATTTGTAGTCCATCCTTTTTAATGATGGATATGAAAAGGGAAAACAGTATTCAAGCAACGAAGATACATGTGATTTAATAAAACTACTGAAAGTAATTTTATAATAAAACATTAGAAAGATAACAAAATTAAAAGTTGAAAGTCCAAAGAATGTTATAGAATGTCAACGAGCATTAACATATTATTAATTATATAATTATAATTAATTATAATTATATAATTATAATTATTTAATTAACATAAAATAATAGAATAATTTATGTATAAGGCATTACGTGTTAATTAAATATGTTCCGGTGGTGTATATTAGTAGGAATTATTTCCAAATAAAAAATCTATGATGTACTTTACATAGGAAATCTGACACCCTACCCCAAATTTATTGATATTATTTCTTTTAAAAACGATATATATCATATTCGTATTATTTATTGTTTATATTTAAATATATCTTGAAAATTTTATGCAAGACTTTTTGTTAATAACAATAATATTAAGAAATTATTGAGTTCTATAATAAAATTTGACACAGTGTACATGCATTCATACAAAGACATGCATAATAACTTGTTTGTTCTGTGATAATGAATTTTTCACGCGCCTATAGGCAGAATTAAGAATTGGTCAAAGGCGATATTTTAATTGTTAAATCTCTGACCTTTAGAGAAAACAACAGTAAATCAGGACAAGTACCTGTTCCAAGTCAAATAAAAAATAATGCATTTTCTATTGGCTTAAAAAATAACTATTCATATGTTAGCGATAATGTATGTGTCTGCGTGTGTGTGTGTGTGTGTGTGTGTGCCTAAGAGCAAGAAAGATACGGTACACGTGAGTGCGCGCAGAATAATGTGTATGTGAGAGATATGATAATAATATGACAAAGTGCTTTTATGAGGGAGAGAATGTGTGTGGAGATTTTGTGTGTGTGTGAAAAAGTGTGTGTGGCCGTGTGTTTGCTAGCAACAGAACAAAACTGTCTTCATATGTGAAGCCAGCATGTGTGCTTCTATGAGAGAGTGAGACGGAAAGAGAATGATTTTGTTGGTTGATAGTGACAGAGTGATGGTATTTGGGTGATAGAAATGTTGTGTGTGTGAGAACGCGCATGCGTGTGTTTCGAAAAATGATAGAAAGTGCGTGTATGTGAGTGAACGTGAGAGAGTGACGGTATATATCAGAAAGAAAGAGTGTGTAAGCGCGTGATTATGTTAAAGAGAGAAAGCGAATGTGTGTGTGTATGTGTATGCTTGTAAAAGAGAATGTGTGTATGTGTGAGAGTGTCAAATGGTGTGTATGGCAAACACGTGTGTATGTGTGTGTGTGTGTGTGTAAAAGAAAGTGGAAAGAAAGACTGTGTGTCCGTGAAAGTAACATAGAGTAGGTACTTGGGTGATTGAGATAGTGTGTGTGAGAACACGCGCGTGCGCATGTGTATGTTTCTAGAGATTGAATGTGTGCGTGAGAGAGTAAAGAAGAGTCTATGTATGTGAGAGTGCAGTGTGTGTTTTGTGAGAGAGTGAATGTGTGTGTGAAAGACTGAATGTATGCGCAAGCGTGTGTGTGAGAGAGAGAAGTTGTGGGGCTGTGATAGTGATAGGGTGTTTGGATGTAACTGGTAGTGCGTATGTGAGTTTGTGGATGTGTTTATAAGAGAGCGAGAGAGAGTATGTGTGTGTGTATGTGTGTGTGAGAGTATGAAAAAGAGGGTGCGTACATGTGGGAGAAAGAGATTGTGCGTTGAGCATATGTTTGTGTGTGTGTGCGTGAAAGAGAGAGATTATGTGCGTGTGTAATTTTATTATAAAATACGAAAAACACAACTTATCTTTTTTTTTCAGAGTTGAAATATTTTCATTCGGTACTTGAAAATATTTTTTAGAAAAATATGAAACAATTCTTCGATTTCGCAAATTTATAAATTTATTTTATAACTTCAAAGATCTGGAGCTTTTTTCCAGCCAAAAAAAGTCTTTTTTAAAGTTTCATTAAAATTCTTTTTACGACAAAAATGTTTTCTTATGCATGTTTGAGAAAGTCAATTTGTTGAGTTGACAGTTTTAAAACAATTTATTATCGTTTCTAATGACAGCTCTAAATAATTCTCATGGATAAGGTAGGTTTTGAGTTTAGATTTCATTTAAATATTCACACGCTGTAAATTGTAATCAGTATGAATATAATTATTTTGAAACTTAGTTGCGCATTGAAAACACTATAAAAAATGAAAGAAAGATTTTTAACTGTGATTAAATCAGTTTCTTTGACTTTATGCAGAAATATTTAAATATGAAAACATTAAACGAGTGAAATTAAAAAGTTAAATATGTATATTTTAACAGTTTATATAAAAACAAGCAGCATGATTCAAAAATCGTACGACTCATACAGCAATCGCTATCACTTGACTTTAAATATTTTTGCCCTTCCTTGCTTTTTAAAGGAGTGCCCTTTTCCGGGCTGATGTTGCTACATGCCTTACTTCTTGCCTATCTCACACTGCGAATTTTTTCTAAGCTCTATTCTAAACATTAAATCTGTTACGAAAAAGAACTAAACAAAATGAACACAAAACGATCAGCTTTAAAAAAGGACTCGTAACTGGAAAACCGAATGAAAAAGAATGTTAACAACAAATATTTTTTTCACACCCAACCCAGTTCTGTGGAATCAGAATCAACATTGAGTTTAAGCAAGCGAATGAGCCAATTGGAGTAAAGTGCCATGCAGATT
>CAHIKZ030001813.1:4357500-4447500 GCA_903632075.3 Acanthosepion pharaonis
CTTGCGTATTTGCAAACACATATATGAAGAGATGGGCACTTATGATTTATTCATTCCTTATCACACCTTAAATGAATATACTAATAGAAAACAAGGATCCTGCTTTCCCGCCCAAGGCCAATGTACTGATCATTGGGGGGGGGGGGCTATGCCGATGACATATGTGATCCTAGCTGGGATAAGAATGACCTTGAACAGAAAATCAAAATCCCCTACCACGTGTTCCAAGAAATAGGACTCAAAATCAACCTAAAAAGAAACTATGATCTGGAACTGAGATGAAATAAACGATAACAACTTTTTATGAGCGTTCCCGGCATCCCTTGTAGCTCAAAGTAAGTTTCGTCCCTCTGCCCCCCTCAGACCACGTTCTATCATCCACTTGCCTAAGCTCGCCAGGTATGTCATGCATTGATTTCCCTTTGTCTTTATTTCCCTCTATTCGACCTGTGAGTATCAGATTCCCCAGACCCTCTTTTCTCATTACGTGTCCCAGAAATTTTATCAGCCTCTACCTGATATTAAGTATAAGCATCCTCCTTGTTTGCATCCTCTTCCAAAACTTAATTGTTTGCTCACAGGCTCGGTCCATGATATTCTTAGCATCCTTTCGTAGAACCATATCTCCGTTGCCGCGTGTCTCTTTGAGGAGACCGTCCAACATTCGCTGCAGTAAAGGAGGACAGATGTCATGTAGCAACTCAGTACTATTTTCTTTGTTAGCAAAGAAATCCTCATGTCTCGCAATACTCTACCCAACGTTGGAATGCGTTCTTGGTCATCCCAATACGTCTTCGGATCTCAGCGTCGCATTTGCCGTCCTCCGTGAAAACACTTCCCAGATATTTAAACACCCGCACCTGCTTGATTTTAGTGTCCCCAACCTGCAAATCGCATTTCGGGTTCATCCTTTTACTGCTAACCATGCATTCTGTCTTCTTGTAGTTTATGCTTAGTCCCTTCTTCTTGCTCTCCTTTGCTACCTTCTGTAGGAGGTTTTATAATTTCTTTTCCGTGTCTGCTATCACTACTGTGTCATCTGCGTATCTTATATTGTTACGTAGCAAGAATCCATCACAAAAAATCAGAATATGGACTTAGTAGATACACAACACTCTAAATAACTCCTTGTAAGGATCATTTATAAGAAGTTTCTTATAGGAGATAAGGAAATAGAGCATAGGCTGTGCGAGAGCTACTTTCACCAAACACCGCTAATTGATACAAATCCAAAACATTAACATGAAAAATCCAGTCATGTTCTTAAATAGCTTCGTCAGATCGAACCCTTCATAGGGATGTCATGTAGGGTGCTCCAAACTCGTTCAGAAATATCTAAACTGTCACCTGTATTCAACCGCTTACTAAGATCAATGGCTTTGGGTGAATGAAACCTTTGTGCCTTGGCGAATGTCATTCGTCTTCGAACCTCATGTAATGGCTCCACAGAATCACAAACAGAGGACTGTACCAAATAACAGAAACCAAATCACTTGAGGCCTTTCAACAATAGCAACAGCAAAAGAGATTATCACGTGTACTTCGAAGAGAAAATAAAATAATCAAGATATTGACATTCCGCTCTATTTCAAATAAAACGTTAGAAAGGAAAACCCCATCGAAAGTGAAAAGAGCGATAACAGCTACTGGACTTGGAAACCTGTTTTCCCGAAAAAATGTTTTAAGAGAAAGATTTTATAATTTTCAACCGACAGTAGTACTGGAATGTTACTGAATATTTCCTTCTATCATTTTAACACAAAAGCTGTAAATGATAAGATTAAGATTAAAGCGAATTATTTAGTCAAGAGTTGTTTATTAAATGTGTGATCGATAAAGCAAAAACAAAAGAGTTAGTGTCCCCATCTACGAAATCTTAAGATCAGTTATGAAGGCCCAAAAAATATCGGCTGAAATGTAGCGCTAAAAGCAATAACAATAAGGACGATATGAAATACATAAAATGATTCATCTTAAAATTCCAGAAAACAAAGATTTATGGAAAATTACCAGCTGCCTATTTCCCATGAGCATAACTTCAATCCGAGAAAAAAAAAAAAAAAACAAGACTTTTTTTCATTCTTTTATTCGATTAATGTTCTTTTGTTGTATATTTTGTATTTTTATTTATTTATTTTTTTGCTTGTTTCATAAAGGGGAAAATAAATTATTAAATGCTGCTAACCTTCAACCACAGAACGAAAGCTTACGGGATGTCGATTAAAGACAAAATGTCTATTTGCCCATCTATCATGGACCAAACATATATATATTTATGTATATATATATATATATATATATATATATATATATATATATATATATATATATATAGCCAAGCAGCAAATATACCTTTTTTATAATGATTAATTATTGAATGTTGCAATTTACAAACAATAAAATATTATGTTTTTGGATTATTATTATTATTATTATTATTATTATTATTTTGTTATGGACACACTACCTACTAAGTCTGCGGAAAGACCTAAGGCAGGTCGTGGTGTGTTGTTATGGCCACATTTCATGTTATTTTTTTTTTTTTTTTTCTCCGATGAAGTTTAGCGTTACATAGACAAAGTTCTCCTTAGTGTGTGTGCTGTACTTAATAAGACAATTTTCTGTATGTCTCTTAAGCTTGGGGTTGAGGATTCTTTTTCAATGTTGTTTTGTTCCATTTTTTATAATTCCAAGTGCACCTATTACCACTGGTATTATTCTTGTTTTCAATTTCCACATTTTTTCTATTTCAATTTCCAGGTCTTTGTATTTTGATAGTTTTTCAAATTTTGGTTTGTTACAATCCGCTCAAAGATACAATTAGTAGGCAAGTTTTTTCTTTCTGGTTTTTGACAATAATGTCCGGCCTATTTGCTTCAATTTTTCTGTCTGTGTGGATGTTATAATCCCAGAATGGTGACATCTTCTATTTCTGTAACCGGCGCTGGCCGATGTTCATACCAGTGTTTGCTTACACATTTTCCAAAGTGTTTGCACATTGTCCAGTGTAAGTATTGCCCCACTCTATCGTGACGATTTTTATATTCATTTGGGGCAAGTATAGAACATCCTGAGATTAGATGGTCTATTGTTTCTGGTATTTGTCACAGAACCTGCATTTTGGATCCACATTATTATGTATGATATTTGCCTGAAAATTCTTAGTGAAAAGACTCTGGTCTTGCGCTGCAAGAATAAAGCCTTCAGTTTCAGACTTTAATCCAGATGCTCGTAACCATCGATGAGTATTAACTTTATCAACATTGGGTTTATTTGCACGTTCTGGATATTGGCCATGCAGAGGTTTGTCTTGCCAGCGTTGTTTCATCTGTTCAAGGGCTTTATCCTTATTTCTTTTTCATATCTTTTGCTGCAATAGTTGGTTCTTGGCTTTGTTTTGATTTACTACAGAATCTATAAATGTAAATGTTGTTTGTATTTACTGCCTTTTTTTATTATTGAATATTTTTTCTTTCTGTTTTCATGTTGTTTCACTAATTTTATCATCCAGTCATTTGTTGTTTCCATGTGTTAGTAAGCCAATAGTTGTTGTCTTGTATGACAATTCTAGCTGAATGTTCTTCCACCTTCTTTACGGGGTATTAGACAGAACATGCCTTTGGATGATATCTTATTAGAAAGAAGCTTTGTTTTAGAATCCATTTGTCTGATGTCATTTAGAGTCCAGTTCAAGATGTTGAAACTATTGGGATGGCAAGGTTTATTATTATTATTATTATTATTATTATTATTATTATTATTATTATTATTATTCAATCTTTGCTTCGTCCAGTACGAGTTGAGCGCAAGTCTCAACCAGCGACTTCAAAAGCTAACAAGTTTTTGTATCAAAGATACAAACAGATGAAATACCATACATTCAGAGAAAGAAAAAAATGTAATTATGTTGTACGCAAGATATGAGAAATAGCTATGTGCATGATGCTTTACAATTCACTTAATTTGGAGCTACACACTATACTCCATATATTTGTTTGATATCAGTCTTTATTATTATTATTATTATTATTGTTGTTGTTGTTGTTGCTGTTTTTGTTGTTGTTATTTCCTTTGATTTCTGTTGTATACACATTTCCTTCCGGGTCCCAACCAGAGACTTTAGGTCAGAAATGGCTTCATAACATTTTCCCCTGATCATTTTTGTAATAAAAACAAACCAAAAAAAAAAAAAAAAATTAAGATCACTCACATTTTACAAAGCTCTTCGTAAAGTGTGTGTTGTATTTGTGAGTACAATTTTTTTTTGTATTTCTTTAAGGAATGAGCTACTAGGAATTCCTTCAATGAGTCTATCGGACTCATTTCTAATCAATCCTACACCTGGAATTATCGATGTGCCACATTGTTTATTCACATTTTAATTATTATAATTTATTATTATTGGCTGAAAATCAAATTTGTTAACTTTTCCGGGAGGTTTTCTCTAAATATACCAGAGCTTGCAATTAAAATATTTGCCATTTTTAATATATCTGGTTGGACTTGTAGAACATTAAATTTATTTAAAAACCGCAAGAATTTTCATTTCAATCAGTTATTTTGCTGTTCTTTTTCACCAATATTTTAAGAATGATCAGTCTGGGACACATAATGAGGAAGGAAGGCCTGGAGAATCTGGTACTCACGGGTCAAATTGAGGGAAATAGAGACAAGGGGAAAAAACGCGTGACATACCTGGCGGGCTTAAGCAATTGGATAACAGAAAGTGGTCTGGGGGAGGTAGCAGAGGGAAGGAACTTGTTGAGAGCTGCAAGGGATAGAGGGAGATGGAGAGCCATGATCGCCTACGTCCATAAAGGACACGACACACACAAAAAGAGAAACTATCGTTTGTATGTTTTTGATACTTCGATTGTGACTATGGTTATTATCATGGTGTTATAGTCGTAATAATAATAATAATAATAATAATAATCTTTATTCGATATTATCTACAACTACCACTTATGATGATGTTATTTTTTAAAACTATACTTCTATTATAGTAGTTACATTTTTAATTCAGTTTTTTTTAGTTATGTTTAAGTTCGGCTACATCAATATATTCTTTTATTTTCGATATATGATATTATTTTCGATTATATGAACGGTTGATGCTATTAGTATATCACACTTATTAGTATTTTTAAATAATTACGTCTATTACTATAACTTCTAGTACCAATAATACTACTATTAATATTAATAATAATGATGCAGTTCTGACCTTGCTATTGTTTTCATATCTGAATATGTTTTCAAAGCGTTGTCTATTTGATATTTGCTTCTGGTATCGCATTAATGTTTGTTAATTGTGATGCTAGCAGCCCGAAGTTGCCACGCAGTTGGTGTCAACACCCGTGTCGGGTTGACACCGCTGTAGCAGATACTTCGGCCATTGCCAACTTGTCCAATAAATTGCTTTTCAGTTCTCGCAAAGATCTCTTTCACAATAGCATCATTGGTTTCTTTTCCGGTTATCCATTATTTTTCAACTTATTTACCTTCTTTGTCACCTTCATCTATCATTTGTCTCTTTGATTCCCTTTCTCTTGCTATTTCTTATTGACGTACTTTTTCCTCTTTCTCTTACCCTCTTTTTTTAAATTCTAATCCACATTATATTCCTTTTGCTTCTCCTTTTCCCCAATTTTTTCCCCTTCTTATACTACTTTTCCTTCTACTTTCTGCTATTTCTTTTCTTCTCTTTCTTTTAGCTTCCTTAATTACTGTATCAATAAGAATTGGTCGCTTTTATTTGCGAAGTACTGATAAATTAAAGATTATTATATATTTTTTCAAAATAACAGTTTTAATCTGAAAAATCACTCATGTATTTTTTAGGCATTTTTTTAATCGAGACGGCAGTAAAGCCACTAAGACACAACAGGTTACTGAGTATGGAAGAATTAGAAACATTACTAACGAGAGATAACAAAAAGGGTGATAGGAGGACAGTAGATAGCGATTGATATTGCATTTACATTTTTGGAGATTAAAGTTAGCTCGGTGTAACACGGATATACGAGAGTTG
Source organism: Acanthosepion pharaonis (assembly GCA_903632075.3). Classification (NCBI taxonomy): domain Eukaryota; kingdom Metazoa; phylum Mollusca; class Cephalopoda; order Sepiida; family Sepiidae; genus Acanthosepion; species Acanthosepion pharaonis. The sequence continues at coordinate 4,363,535 of CAHIKZ030001813.1, forward strand.
TCGGGACCGGAGAAGAAGTCTCTTATATCCGGGTTTGGTCTATTTTGTCTAGGTAAGTATGGGCTCTAATTTGGGACCAGTGAAAATCTCTTTTATATCCGGGTTTCTCTTATATCCGGGTCTCTTATATCCGGGTTACACTGTATTTATTCTTGTATACGCATATATTTTTTTTATTGATTCATTTTCTACGGTTTATCAAACCTCTGCGGGTTATTTAAAGACAAATAATATTTTTAGATTGTAAAAATTTTGGGGGCGATAATAATGTTTTAGTCATACCAATCTTACTATTTAACTCATAGCTGATAGGAAGTGGATTCATACCTTTCCCAAGGGTATTTCTGTTTGAGTTTAACGACCAACTGGAACGCGGTTCTCCGATTAACAATTCTGAGCCATTATCCATTACACCATCCACGCTTACAGCACCTGGTATTCCCAAAAAGTCATCCATCTAGGTAATGACCATGCTCGACGTTGCTTAACTTCGGTGATCGTACGGGAACCGGTGTTTCAACGTGATGTGGCCTTAAGCCTCCGGCATATGTTGGAATTCGTTTTCTGATGGATAATTGATTAGAAACTATTTTCGAATTTATCGAAAGGAAATACTTTAAGACTATGATTAAAATAAATTTCTATTACTATGATTAAGATTATGATAGTATCCTTAAACAATTACATGACTGTTTATGTCTCAGACTAAGATAATTACATATTTATAGTTTCATTTTATTTCAATTTGAAGAAGTTCCGAGTTTTCATATTGAGATGAACGGTAGTAAATTTGTTTATTACTTAATTAAATTTGACTACATTCACCTTTTTCTCACTAAAACCCAAAAGTTAAAGGCCAAATAAAACTTAAAATAAACAAAAATATATCTCTTAAAAATGGTAAAAATTATATGAATGCTTGATAACATATCATAATGTTACATTAAGAAATGGCATAGAAAGATTACAAGTTAATTAGCAACTTCCAAACTGAATTTATCTGTAAATTTACGGCCACATTACGTTGAAATATCGGTTAAGCAACGTCAAACCTGGTAAACGTCGAGCCTAGATGGGTGACCGCTTGGGAATACCAGGGGCTGTAGGCTTGGATGTGCAGGTGGTGTAATGACTCGGAATTTTTAATCGGAGAACCGAGTTCCAATTCCCGTTGGGTTCGTTATATTAACTTACACACAGTTACCCTTAGAAAAGATATAAATTTACCTCTTCTTCCCCAGCTATGAGTTAATTAGCACGGCGTTTATTAGTAAACCATTATTATCTCAGAAGACGTTCTTACAATCAAAAAATATTTTCTGATTTTAAATAATTAAGCTGCAAATGCTTGATAGCCGTAGAAAACGAATCAATCAATATTTTTAGGTCAATTCTTTTGAAGATAATTCAATTTGTGAACCATCTAAAATACTTATTATATATATATATATATATATATATATATATATATATATATAATCTCTCTTATACAACTCTCATCAAAAAACAGTGACAATATATTGAATGTATTGCGGTTACTTTTTTGTTGGCTGATCGGATCATTAATTAAATATATATATATATATATATATATATATATATATATATATATATATAATATATATATATATATATATATATATATATATATATATTAAACTCGTATATATATATATATATATATATATATATATATTGTGTATTGTGTATTTAGGTAGTGATCCTCATTTATACAATTTTCATTAAAAACGACAGACAGGGTACTGCGATGAACCTTTTTATTTAATTTTTCTTGTGTTCGAACAAGTGTTTTCTTTTCTGGATACAGAGTGTGTGTAGAAAGTTAAGTAACTGCTTTCCTGATCAAACCGAATTCATAAATAATTACATCAGTCACACTACTACATGCCTATCGAGACGACTGACCTTACATCTGTCAGATCATAATTCCATCAGAAGCCTTTTAAAGGTACATACAAACTTACTAGACTCTACCCGAAACATACTAGTGGAAAACACAAGCATAATAATCTCATCTACATGTAAAAAAAGACTAAAAATAATTGTTGCATTAATAATAAAAACGAAAAAGCCAACACTCAATATTAAGTACGAACACGGCCACAATTTGCTGACTATATTCAGAAAAAAAACTTATAACTCTAGATACATACACACAACCTATAAACCCAGTTAAAAATAAAAATAAAATCATACTTGATAATGGCTTATAGCCGAACGGGTTCGGAATTACAGAACATTGGGACAGTTTGTACACACTCTGTGTCAAGAAAAGCAAACATTTGTTCGAACACAAGATAAATTAAAAGGCTTAATCGCCTTACCTTATCTGTCGTTTTTAATGAAACACACATTTATATATATATATATGCGTGTGTGTGTGTGTGTGTGTGTGTGTGTGTGTGTGTGAGAGAGAGAGAGAGAGAGAGAGAGTGCGCGCGAGTGCGCCTGTGTGTGTGCGTATAAGTCATGCAGAACGAAAAAAATGTAGGATAAGCGTCATAACTCATCACAGCCTCCATCCCCCAGCACAAAAGCAATTCGTTTGCACAGAATTTCTACTTGCAGAGAGTGTAAAAAAAATAAATATGCTGTATTTGGTGGACTAAAACGACATTTGAAGTTTCATCAAATATTAATGTAACATTTACTGTAAAAGACGCTCAACGTTGCCACATCTGTGCACGACAACGTAAGACTTTGGCGGGACTAAAATGCCACATCCCCACGGCCCAGCTGTGAGGATGGATTAAGCGATGGAATTGCTTGAAAGTGAGTCGTAGCCATTATGAATCTGGCAAGTATATCTTGTGATCAACGTACTCAACAACAAAGTGGCAGCCATGCATGTATGTATAAAGGCTTGGTTGAAGATCAGAGAAAGTTCTTCAGGTTTTATCTTTTGGATTTTTTTACAGTTCAGCTAATTTTTCTGGTTTCCGGTAATATTTTGAAGATAAATTTTCCTATATCTTCTGAGTAGTTTTGATTTCTGGATTTCTGGATATTTATTTTAGTGAAAATAAAATTGTGTTTATGTGAAATCATGTGGTTTGACTCAATAAAAAAAAAAAAAGAAATAAAAAATCTTAAGCCAAGAACGTTTTGAATCTTTACCCAAAGCGAAAAAAACACATACACACACGCACCCTCCTATGTGTGTGTGTGTGTGTGTGTGTGTAAATGCATAGATAATATCGTACATTAAGTACTGGTATTAATAAAATAGTGCTCGGTGTAATATACCAGAGCTATAAATTATAAATATATGTTAAGTCCCAATTCTACCTGAAGATTGTGTTGCGCATGAAACTTCGAGTCGTACTACTGGCGAGGATATATAATATATATATATATATATATATATATTTATATATATAATCCATATATAGCCATATTTTTTTTTAATACAATCTAAGTTTTTCGGCTTACTTACCTACATTAACTTAACCCCTTTTCGAAAGTAACTCATATTTTGATACAGTAGTTGTCAGTGAAAATGAATACAATACCACGCCTTGTAAAAATGACTGGATTTCCCCGTAGCCTTAGAAACTAATTTTATGAAAGTATGTGCTTATAAAACTCCTTAAATTACCCACAAAATTATTCAAAAATTCGCTTGAAAAATGAAACAGGACTAGGGACTTTAATTTAATTCTAATTTATAATTTATTTATTAGCGACAGAACAATATTTTTAAAAACATGGTAATTCATTGAGTGTTTTTGTAAGCGACAGAAACGGATTATATATTTTAAATTAGTAATTTTATATATATTTATATATATAGACTTATATTGATATATATATATATTTTTAAAAAGTTAAGAATTTTCCAAAAGAACATTGGATTATATATAATTCATTGAATGTTATTCTTTTATTATTACTGTTTAATTTGAATCTTTTTTTCGTGGATGAGGTTGGGGTATTTTTCTACTATTACTGTTTCTGAATGACATGATCATTTGCCATATTTTTTGGATTAATATCCTCATCTATATTGTTATTATCACAACGCATGGGCCGTTATACTCTCTGGCCTTCTTTAGGTTTTTGTTGTCCGGGTAACATTCGGGTGAATTTAATTTACGCAAGTAAATTGTTTTAGTTGCACTGTCCATGTCTAGGTACATCTCGTCTTAGATTGTGGAACCTTGTAGATTGGCGCTACAGAATCTCAAACAATGAACTGTACTAAATAACAGAAACCACATAATTTAAGGAGCTTCAACAACAGCAACAACTACAATGGATAGCGCATGTAACGCGAGAAAGAATAATGACATAATCAAGGTGTTGACATACCATACGTTTTTTATTTTTTAAAATCAATTCGCCCCAGGCAAGGCGAAAATGCTACCAAAATGCAAGAGGGGGTTACTGGGTGGGAGAGACAATAAAAATACTTTAGAAGGAACCGGAAACCGAATCCTAAACAGGAAGTAATTGATAAACCTCTACTCCTGTTTAAAAGACCGGGGAGGTGTATGAACTGTGCGATTTTGACTCAGTGGAAACAAAGCGAAATAAAACGAAGAAGTATGTGAGAAAGACGGATTGACAGACACCTAAAATAGTTCAGACGGCACAACTAAGATAAGGACATTAATCCGAATATAAACAATATGACTGTGTGCATTTTCTTTTTACTTTTTGAGGATAAAATTAGCACTATTAGTTGTATTGAACGCGTCTGATTCATTGTATTTGGCCTCGGAAGTTGTTGTCATCGTCGGCACGTTTTCGAAGGTCTAGGTAGGTGATTGCAACGGACTCTTTAGGCGTCTAACGTGCTTCGTAATCTCTGCACTTGTCAGTAATCATTTCTAATCCTTCTTCTGTAGTATTCAATCCTCAACCCATCCCATATTGTATGTTATCAATGAAATTAACAGATTAAAGGTTTGGATTAACGTTCCGATCTCTCCGATTCTATCATCAAGAGTAGAGCCAGACGTGTTCAGTGAGAGACCTATGTGGTTACTTTTCAAGTCAGAGCCGTTTCAGCTAGTCACTGTTCAAATCCCAATGTAACATTTACAAGGGTAATAGAGTTTGTCTTTTGAGTGGAAAGACATCCACTATTTATAGTTGCTTTTAACTTTATACTGGCTGAATTTGCCAGTCTTTAGTTAATCAAATATAAATGATGGTGAAAGGGGTTGACATATTTTGAAAGAATTATTTAATTTCGTACGTCGCTTCAGTTTCCTCTCGTTTTTCGTGTTCGCATACAAAAGATATCATGGGAATAGTCTCTTATTTTGCTAAAAGTTGCAGATGAATATTCCAGTTAATGAAGGAGTGTAATTTATGTTCCTACTTTTCCATCACTGAGTCATTGTGAATTTGAATTTGTAGGTAATTTTGAGTTAATAAGCATTTTCATTTTTTTTTAACTCAAAAGATATTTAGTCCTCATGGGAAAGTTAAAACAATTCTTTTACCATATAGAAACAAATATAAGACACTTTATTATGCAAATTTCAATTAGACGCATAATGTCTTGTCTAGAGTTTAATATCATTAGCAGATATCTTCCAATCGTTAGTGTAAACTGTTGTTTGTTTTTCAATATAGCTGAACTATGAGCTATAAGTTTGGAAAGTGAAGATTTTACTGAAATATGTTGGAAAATTTCCAAGTTTTTTTCTGAAATCAATAAAATATGGACCAAGATGGTCACGATAAAAGTAAAAGAAAGGTGTCATTTTAAACTGACACCAGCAGGATATGATTGAAGAGTGTAGAATATAATTTGTTTACAAGTACTTGTAGTTATGATCATAATATGTTTTTTGTGTTTCTGGTTAAATTTATTATAATAATTATCGTGAAATTGTTATATTATTTAACCCATATCTTACTGTGATAGTTTTAATTGATGCCTCCCTTTCAATACATCTAAACTATAATTATAAACTATAATTTTGGAAAGTGAAAATTTATCTGGAAACTGTTGGAAATTTTCCAAATTTTCTTCTGAAATCAAGGAAGTACCCTCTTTAAGTAAAACAATCCCAATAAATGGAAAAAAATAGTGTCATTTAAAAATGACAACAAGAGTATATGTTTTAACCTAAATGTATACTAAATAACATTCTTATGAAAGGTATTTATATATAAATATGAAAGGTATTTATATATAAATATGAACGGTATTTATATATAAATGGCTGATATCAGTTTCTGACTCCTGAGACTATGTGATTACCACGACGACAACTACCGTCACTGCTGATGATACAACGCGTCAATTATCTTTCACTTAAGCCAACGAAATGGTTCAGGCCATATCGATGAGTAGTCGTGCTAAACATAACACATTTCTTGGTATTACAAAATGATTGCACTATGACCTTTCTCTATGCTTTAGTATAGAGAGATCAAACCGTTCCGTGTAGATCCAAAACGCGCATGCGAGAACGAAGATAATTATCTTAACGCAGGAAAAATTGTTTGAAAAAATGCCGATCCAAAATATATATTTTTTTCTTTTCTAAGAATCTGAGAAGAATATTTCAGTGAGATTTCGTTTTGATAATGAGCACAAAGAGATAGAAATAGTTGCGGGTGTATTTAATTATCATAATAAGCCTAATGATATGCCGAATATATGGGAAATGAATACACACTTATTAGGTGATGATAGTTTTATATAGTGTGCTGGCTTTAAAACAATCAGAGAACAAGATACATTTACACTATCGGTAAGTTTTGCTTAAATAAACACTTGAGCTTAAATATATTATGTGGAGTTGAATTTAACACGAATGCAAATTTTCACTAGAAACTAGTATAGAACAATGCTTGAAAAAAAAAGCAGTGTCGATATATATATATAAAAAAAATGGACATTTCAGAACAAAAAATTAACACCTATGGCCTCTTCGGGATTTGAACCTAATTAGTTAATCGATTAGTTCACACATATTTCAAAATGAAGAAAGAAAACTGTTTATATACGCCAAAAACAAATAAACAAATAAATAAATAATTGAAGAAAGAAAGGAAGAAAGAAAGAAGGCAATAAGGAATGAAGGCAAGGTAAAAAACGAAAGAAATGTCACAAATCCTTTGTTCCCTATTTTGTATTTCAGAAAATAGCAACCCTTTTTTAAACCATAAAATATTTTGCTTATATAAATTCATCCCAAGATTGCATCACATAGAAAGTTAATACACGTCATCATTTTTTTAACGAGAATAGAATTGCTTCCTTTACATCTTTTATACTAGGACATAAAATAGTCTTCATTAGACAATGATTAAGAAATAAATGATAAGACAATGTGATAAGACAAAGGCATTGAAAAACTCTATGTTTTTTTTTTTTTACAGCGAGGCCTTTAAAAGGCCCTGGAGAAGAGGGTTACGTTTGGTGGCCATTTGTGTGTATAGGAGTGGAAGACAACAGTTTACACCAGCCTTGAATAGGTTAAGATTTTAGTGATCTAGGAAACATCCTGTTGGGAGTCTGTTACACAGGACAGTGGTTCCCGGAATGAAGTTTTTCGGGTGGAATTTACTGCTCACTGATAGGATACGGAGGGAATGTGAGTGACATGGCCTCTGTTCGTGTTGGGAAGGATTGACTTGGCGGGACCAGGGAATGTAGTTCGTCCTAGCACTTTCCGTGGAAGCAGCGGTAGAGCAAAGAGAGGCTTGCCACATCCTACCTGTGGAAGAGAGATTGAAGGGTGGAGAATAGTTTGTCAGCCACATGATCTCGAAGTCGCTTTTAAAATCTATCAAGACTGGAGAGTGTGGTCTGGGTAGCTCCCGCCCAAATATGACAACAGCACTCCATTTCTGGCTTGATCTGTATCTTGTAAAGTTAGAGGATTAGCCGGAGGGGTCATTTACTTACTGGAATAGTACAGGGAATTAACCATTTTAACTGCATCCTTAGCAATGGATTGTATGTACGAGTTCCACTTGAGGTCGGGTGTGATTTTGAGGGCCCCAGTCTTCAAGGCATGATGCTTCCCTGAGAGGACCTTCATTCTACAAGACTGATGGCAGCTCGGTGGTGATGGAATGTAACTAGCTTGGTCTTGGAGGCATTGAATATGACCAGCGAGTTCTTACTTCTTTGTGTAGTTTGTGCAAGATCGGGAGAGAGTTCAGTCGCCAATATTTCATCCAGTTCTCTAAATCTGACTAGATGAACAACTGTAAGAATTACTTCATCTTCAGATAAGGAATTTTTCACATCCCATCATATTGCAAAAATGATAAAAGAAACATTTTGTATGCTTTAATCGAAAAGTATTATTTGTATTTTAATCAGAGCTTACTGCGACTTTACATTAGGCTTACAGTTAATATTTTCTGATTACAGAAAATTGTGCGAATACACGTTAGTTTGTTTTGTGATGTGTAAGGAATATTACCTCATAATATCTTGAGTCGAAATCCTTTGAATAAGTCGGTGCAAATGGTATGTAATATTTATTTAATCCCCACAGAGTATCACATAGTAATTATGCAAAAAAAAAGAAAAATTCTGAAAAAATGTGGACTAGAATCAGTGAAAGTTATGTGTCAATGCTCAGAATTGTTCTTTGTGAGAACAATTTTGTAATTCTTCTATTATGCATCGTGCCATAAATATTTTAAAAATGTTATTCTAAATTTCGTATCAATGATTCTGATATGAAATTATGTAATCATTTCGTATCAAATCGATTGCTGCAACGAATGCCAAGACTAGTCTATAAAAATACCAGAATAGAATTGCTAGCAAAGCCCTTAGGTAATCCGGTCCATATTTTAGACAGGTGTTGTCCAGTGACGCATGATAATAGAAAACGAGTCTTCCAAATCGGATTATCTGTCCCATCTGCCCATTTTAATCATTATATTTGCTACCTGACTGGTATGTTTTTTTTTTACATATTCCCTGTGTAAGTTTCTGATGCAGTCATTCATGAGTTATGGGATAAATTATCTCAAGGATATTTATTGAGAAATGACCTGAAAGTTTTTTTAGATAGAGAGATAAAGGATAATGTTGCCAATAATAATACAAATATGATAGGCATATCAAGGATTCAAATTATTAACCCTCCTGGAATAACAAATATTATAACAAATTCTCACTTAGATATATTCTCTTAATATTTGTAAATCGAATGATAACTACTTTTCTTTTATGTGCCGTGTGAGTTAACGTAAATGTATGCGATATAGCATTCTTATGAAAGGTATAAAAATCTTATATAGCATACATGAAAGTTTGTGGCTATCCACAACTTCCTGTCCTTTGTGGGATTAAGCAACGTTTGTACCCATCAGGTCTTAACAATGCCTTTATGCTGTCCCCCCTCTCTCTCTCTCTCTCCCATCCTTGTCATGTCATCCATTTACACAAGCTCGATAGATAGGTAAGTAATTCGCTTTTTCTCGCTGTCCTTACTGCTTTCAGTATGCCTTGTGAATGTCAAATTTTTCAAGCTCTCTTTCCTCATTTTGCTCCAGAATTTTCCACTGTCTCATTATAAACACATTTGTATTTATAATCAGACAGTGGAAATTTCTGGAACAAAATGAGGAAAGAGAACTTGGAAAATTTGACATTCACAGCTCATACTGAAAGCAGTAAGGACAGCGAGTATATATATATATATATATATATATATATATATATATATATATATATATATATATATATACTGAGCGTAGATTAGATGTAGCACAAGGCCGAAAGTATGGGACATCCAGTGAGGATCGAACTCACTGTGTGCCCTGTACATTTGACCTTATGCCACATATAAGCTACACTTATATATATATATATATATATATATATATATATATATATATATATATATATATATATGTAATAGGTAAATATTGGTAGACATGCATTTATATGATTACACACATTGGTTCGTTTTCTACGGTTTATTAACACATTCGATCTATTAAAAAAATCAATTGATTTGTCATGAATTCTTCTCTCGATTTAAATAATAATTAAACATATAGTGAGTTTATACAACTCGCAAGATTGCTGTTAAAAGAAAATGAAAACGCTATAGCTGCAAAATTTAGAATATTTACGTGTGACTAATTGAATATATGCAGAATATTCAGTGTGAAGAATTAAAGATTTGTAAAAATTTCTAAAGCAAAAAAATCAAGATAATTCCATTTTAGTACTTATGATAGTAAATTAATCTCAAATAGTGATTGATTAAGGGATCACATTTGGTCACCGAATCATTGTGAATTCCACAAATCTTTCGTTAGCTGCTTAATATGTACTTCACCATATAGCCACATAAGGTTTTGAATTCAACGTTGTCCTTCTTCTAGACTGTTTATCAGCCAAGGAAGAGCAGCCCAGTGTACCCTTGTATTTAACCTAATGTTGGAAAGGATGAGACGGATTCATACCTTTCTCAATTGTATTATGCCCGAAAGTCAGTGTAACGAAACTCGGCTGGAATTCGAACTCGTCTCCCCCATTTCTCACTATCCATTACACCACTTACGCATGGTCTCAGAGTTATGAGACTTAAATATCAATAGGAGTCAAAACTTTTCTAACCTCTGGACAGCAGTTCTTTGGTTGCAATATAAATTTATTGCTATGCATGTATGATTATCAATAATAATAATAATAATAATAATAATAATAATAATACTAGTTTGTTCTATGGTCTAATTATAATTTCTTGCATTTTTTTGTCAGTGGAAAGTGTCATGACGCCATTTCTAACCTTAGGTCCCTGGGCGGGACCGGAAAGAAATGTGTAAACGCCAGAAATCAAAGAAAATAAAAATAATAATAATCGGGTAGTGGTCACCATTTAAAAACACCACCAAAATTATGTTACAAATAATGATTGAGTGACTATACTCTGGAATTTTCCAGTCCTCACAGATAGGAAAATTGATGCAAATAGACCAAAGTCATCAAATATTTAAAAAATATATCCTGCCAGCTAACTGATATGGCTTGCCCAGACGATTCCAATGTTTCTAAGAAAATAATTTTCAGAAAATTATAAGGACCTGTAAATCGATGTAACAAAAATGTGGAAACTTAATATTGTTTTCGTAGGGGCACAGGGCAGGATAAAGAGGATACTGAAAATCATGTGAGTAAAATTCATGATTGCATCAGCATCTCAGAGCTACAAATGTTTACATTGAGCGGAAGTGTACATATCACTTGCAAAATCCTCGCCATCTAAACAAAACGTCCCATATGTGCATATATAATTCTCTTACAGTGCTTATTTTACCCACAGACCCAAGATGGAACTTTGTAATCGGACACGTAAAATTACTCTCTGGCAAGATGATATCACACAATAATACAGTGTAACCCGGATATAAGAGAGTTGTCGGGACCGGAGAAGAAGTCTCTTATATCCGGGTTTCTCTTATATCCGGGTTTGGTTTATTTTGTTTATATTAACACAGGCTCTAATTTGGGACCAGAGAAAATCTCTCTTATATCCGGGTCTCTTATATCCGGGTTACACTGTAATATAATCTTTTATCACTATATAGCGTATAATAATATCGTATTATCACCAGATCGCATATATTATCACCAATATTATATTATATTAAAACCATACTGCAAAGTTTGGCTGTGATGCCTGTGCCTGGTATACCTTTAGCAGATTGAATATCATAATGATTATATTAGGCTCAATATATATGTACCCCCAATGAAATTCTGTTGGCGTACTGCTCTCTTACTCAGTAATAATAATAATAATAATAATAATAATAATAATAAGAAGAAGAAGAAGAAGTCGTTAAGACAAAGAAAAGATCAAACAACCATTCACATGACCAATGATTGATAACTAGAAATTACCAAGCACATCTACTGAAAAATTGTGTTAGCCCAAAATGCAGATTCTGTGATAGAAATCTAGAAATCAGGTTTCACGGTATTGGCACCCACTGAATATAAAACTTGGCATGACAGAGTGGGCTAATATCTGCACTGGAAAATATGCAAATTTGGCGGAAAGGAAACTGTAAGAAATTGGTAGGAACACCACCCAGAGCCGGTTACAGACATATTGCCTATAACAATTTTATGGTACTTCACAATACACACAAACTGAACAATCAAAGTTAATCGCCCAGACATCGTGATCAGAGACCATAAAAGCAAAATATACTTCCTTATTGATATGTAATGTATGTTTGAATATCTTAAAAAAAAAAAAAAAAAAAAAACTAACAAAAATACAAGGACCATAAAATGGAAACCTCAACAATGTGTCACATGAGGTCATCCAGTTGTAATTGGAGTCCTCATGTTCCGATAGTTCGGATAGAGTCATTGAAGGGATCCTTGGTAGCCCATCCTTTAAGGAAATATAAAAAAATTGTACTCACAGCTCATACCTTACGAAAGGCTTTATCCATATAAAATGTATGTGATCTTAATTTATTTATTTATTTTTCTCAAAAAAAAAAAATGCCCAAAGGTCATGATGCCATTTCGACCTTTGGCCTCTGGTTGGGACTCAGAAGGAAATGAGTATAGAACAGAAATCGAAGGAAATAAAATAATAATAATAATAGAAATAGTTTGAGAATCTAAGCAAAAACATGGACCGCCAGTTAGAGATCAGTAGAATATGGCATCTCAAGGCAATAACATTACCTGTTGTGTTTGGGCCTTTGGCAGTTATATCAAAAGGAGCGAACACATATGCGGTTCAAATTTCTGGTAGCCTTAAAATATATGAATTGCAAAAAATCCTACTTATGTGTACTTCTCATATCTTGCATAGATTTCTCTTCAAGCGGTAAACACAATTACATACATTTTTTGCTCTCTGAGAGAATGGCCCACCATCTGTTTGCGTTTTCTAATGCAAAAAAAATGTTGTCTCTTGAAGTCTCTAGTTGTGATTTGGGGAAAATCGTACTTAACAAGCCAAAGACAAAACATATTAAAAATAAAAATAAAAATAAAAATAAAAATCAGAAAATATATTGCATAGATTTTCTTCTACACCCAGGAATAAAAAAATTACTATAAACTTTTAATTTAAATTATTTAGCGCCAACATTTAATTGAATATTTGTTAAAACTACAAAAACTCCTACAGAAGATAGTGAATAAAAGCGAGAAGAAAGGATGAAACATCGACTGCAAAACAGAATGCATGGTTGTTAGCAAAAGAATGAGCCCAAATTGTGAATTACAAATCGGAGGTACCTGAATCAAACAAGTACAAAAATTTAAATATCTCGGAAGTGTTTTTAACAAAGGACGGAAAGTGTGACACTGAAATCCGAAGGTGTATTGGGATAGCCAAAGAAGTACACAAAATCTAATAAGAGTACTGAGAAATAGAAACATTTTGCTACAAACATGGAAAAGACTACAAAACTATTACGTGATATCTGTGTTCCTGTAGTGATTTTCCAAGCATAGCTTAGATGTGACCCAAGACTGAAATTAGGGGGAACCCAGTGAGAAACGAACTCACTACTCAGTCATAATTATTCTAGCGAAGCAAGCTTGTTAACTATTACACCACCTCGAGGTACCCAATCTGTGCTCCTTAATAGCAGTGAGCACTGCTCAGTCTACTCAAAGATGTAAAAGAATCTTGAAGCAACAGAAATGTGGCTCTACAGTAGGATGCTGAGCATACATGGAACGAATATGCGAGAAACGACGAGGTTTTAGTGAAAATGGAAACAAAAAGAAAACTTATACATAACATCAGGAGGAGACAGTTGAAGAAGGAAGGCTTGGAGGATCTTATTCACAGAACAGATTGAAAACATAAGGGAAAGAGAGAGGAAAACAACGTATGGCATGCTTAGTGAATTTGAGTGGAACAGGTTTTAGGAAAAATAACAGAAAGACAAAATTTATTAAGTCCTTCAAGGAACTGTGGAATTGTGGAGAGCCATGAACGCCTACGTCCCGAGGGGTCACGGCACGTAAAGATGAATATGCAGCTAAAAGAGGGATGTGAAAATGGGTATTTACTCTTGACGCAAAAGTTCGCTTGAAAAAGAAACAAAAAGACATTTAACAGGTTATAAAAATTATGTAAACCACAGAAATGCTAAATATACCAGTTATATAGGTAAATATTTTTCAAATTTGAAAGGATCTCTATTATTTAACAAGAAATTGGTGCAATAAGAGAATTCTGTAGTGTAGAAATCGTCATGTTTATCTCTATCTAGAAAAGGCAGGATGTGTGTGTGTGTGTGTGTGTAACGAATGCACGGCCGCAATTTTCGACGGATTTGCACCAAAATTTACATCCACATGCTCCAAGTTAGCAGAAAGGCCAAGACCGACTTTGCATTTCCCAATTCCCATCGATAGTGGAAATAATCGATTTTTTTCATGCTTATACGGCACTTTTCATGTAGTTTGCGGCCATTTTCTACTGGCCAGAGTGAGAACCTATAGCTGGCTGCCACGAATAGGCAGGAAGATTCTATTGGCCAGCGTGAGAGCCAACAGCTGACTGACACGAATGTTAACTAGCATGCACAAAAAAATCGATAGCTGCATTCGTCACAAGTGGAACAAATTGAAATCTGCATGGCACTTTACTCCAATTGGCTCATTCGCTTGCTTAAAATAAATGTTGATTCTGATTCCGCAGAACTGGGTTGTGTGTGAAAAAGTATTTGCTGTTAACATTCTTTTTTCATTCGGTTTTTCCAGTTACGAGTCCTTATGTTTAAAAGGTGATCGTTTTGTGTTCATTTTGTTTAGTTCTTTTTCCGTAACAGATTTAATGTTTAGTATAGAGCTTAGAAAAAACTCGCAGTGTGAGATAGGCAAGAAGTAAGGCATGTAGCAACATCAGCACGGCAAAGGGCACTCCTTTAAAGGCAAGGAAGGGCAAAAATATTTTAAGTCAGATGATAGCGATTGCTGTATGAGTCGTACGATTTTTGAATCAATCACAGGCAACGCCGGGTCATGCTGCGAGTTACGGTAGAAAACACGGATTTAAAATGTTTTTAATGACAGTTACTAAGGGCAATAAGTGTTGGATAATTTCCTCACATATGAAGACGAGACTTGAAGCAACAGAAATGTGATTTTATAGGAAAATGCTGAAAATACAATGGACGACATATATGCGCACTGGGGTAGTTTAAATGAAAATGGAAATGAAAAAGAGACACAAAGAAGTAGAAAGAAAAAGATAATATTTCTTGGGCACATTATGAGAAAAGGTTTGGAGAATATGACACTCGCTGGATATAATACATGCCAGAGGAAAAGAGGAGAAACAGCGAGGAGCCTACCTAAAGAGCTTTGGAAATGGTTGGTAGAACAGGGAGTGAAAGGGCAGCAAAACATAAAGATAAAAATTGTGGAGAGTCATGATCATCCACGTCCTGAAGGGACATGGCACATAATAGAAGAAGATGGCTATGGACCTGAAGATTTAAGATGAGGTTAGTCAAATTATTCTTTTTAAATCCGAGTGATAGTTGATTTGAAGAGGTGAAGATTGTAATGTTCAGGGAAGTACCCACACGGGAGTCTGTTCCAGAAAGTAGAAGTTCTTGGGTAAAAGCTGAGTGGAATACAGAAGAAATGAGTGTGTTTCAATTCTGTAGACGTGTTCTGAACTAAAGAATGGAACTCATCTGAACAATTGCTGTCGGTTATAATGATCAGTTCAATAGAGAAAGAAATATCGTATATATTCGCGTATCATGCGTCTTTTAAAGACTTCATTTACAAGCTAATTTTAAGGGGGTCGCATCATACATGAGATATAAAATTAACTTATGTACTACTGGCTCTGGTTACGCAATTATATATAGTTTGATCAAACTATATATCCATTTACTGTAGTTTGGAATCTCGGTTCCATCCTTTCACTGTCGAACATCTTTTAATCTCGCACCTCTCGTCGGTGGAACTCCCTTCCTATCACTTGCTTCCTTGATAGCTATAATCTTCAAATATTTAATGTCAATAATGTCAATTGGCATCTTCGGATTCCTTGAGCTTGATCCCTGTTCTTCTCTTTATCCTTTTCCCAAACACTTCTCTTTACTCTTACTCTTACCCTCTGTAACCCCTTGCGTGCTAGTGGCACTCCCGCGTTGCTTGGGGTGATTTGCTTAAAAAAGCGTGGATGAGTGTAAACTTATAGATACGTAAGATAGACTCCGGAAAGAAAAATCGATACAGTGAACCAACCTTCCTGGCAGTTGACTTCAGTATAGTCTTTTCACTTCATGTCCGCCGAGAACGTTAGCTCAAGAAGGGACAGCGAGTCACTCTCCTGGAGGTCAGTATCAACCATGCCGATGGAAGGCAGGATTTGTTCTCTTATTAATAGAGAACAGTTTAATTTTGGAAGCGTTAAAATTAACAAGCAGTCATTTGCTTCAGATGCCTTAAGCTCTGATTTGTCAGTTTATTTAATTTTTTTTTTTACTTATGCATTAATGAAAGTGCATGTAGTGTAGCTGTTAGTGACTTAGAGGAAGAAATCGTCGAACCGAGGTCGAATTCTAGTCGCGTTCATTATATTCACGTGGTAAAAGTATGCAAACTTTTCTTCTAGTTCTCTTACCTTGACGTGGTAACAAATCTTAGAGAAGGAAAACTCTGAATACAAACTCTAGTCTGAAGAGGGATGGGTTCTTTTATGCTATCTTACCATAGACACGCCCACTGTAATAGGTGGTGTCCCGTAGGGAGACGTAACGCGTGGTGAAGCTGTATCCCAGAGACGCAACATAACAATGGGCCCGTCAGAAAGTGACTATTTCTAATATTTCATGCTGTTCACCACGCACAAACAACATTCCAATCTTCTCTGTAAATTATTCTTAATTTTTTTCTTGTTACCGTCTTGTAAACATAGAAAACAGAAAAAGACATTTTATACTAGTACCCCCACCCCTTATTCTACATGTTAGTAGTTACAATAATAAAAGCTTTAGATTGCAATCAGAAACGTGAGGAGTTTATCAGGAATTTAATTAGTAATGGAAGAAGGCCGGAAAAGTATGAATCCTCTGACTGGACTCTATTTACTTAAGGTGAGGGCCAGTCGATGAAAAGGAAAACTGAATTTAAAAACAAGTCTAAAATAGGGAAAGACTCCGACGGTATAGCTTGGCCTAGACACACCACTGCTGCTACGCCTGCAGTAAACGTGACTTCCGGAAGATCATAATGGGTTACAGCATTCGTGATGTGACGAGACGTTGTAGGCATTCAGTATGAAACGGTCTGACACGAAACCTGTCAGAAACTGACCGTTGCTAATATTTCATGCTCTTGATTATGCTCAAAGAACGTTCCAAGCTTCTCTGTCAATTCTTCTGACGTTTTCTTAGTACTATTTTGGCGTCACAGGAAATAGAGCAAGACATCCTATGCCAGTCTTTTTTCTATCAATTCTATGCGTTAATAGCGATTCTTATAAAAGCTTTAGATTGTATCAGGAAAGGAGGTGGGAAGTTTATCAGAACGTTAATTTATGCATAAATACTGAAAGATCGCGTGAAATTGTATACTTAACATCACGTGATCAAAGACCTCCGCCTCTCCCCATCTTTCACTCTTCATCCACCCTCTCGTCATCCACCCTCTCTTCATTCTTCTTCTTCTTCTTCTTCTTCTTCTTCTTCTTCTGTCCTACTTTCAATTTATATAAATGTAGACTGGGGCACCTCGGCGTGGCGTAATGGTCAGCAAGATTAGGCATCCGGATATTGTTCTTCCGGGGTTGAACTTGGGCAACCCATCCCGAAATTAGGTTAGTGTAGGTTTTGTTTTTTGAATCTTTAATTTTTCCCTTTTTCCAGTAAACTTAGCTAGGGTGTGTTTGCTCATTGGCCCCTTTTATTTCTGTCCCTATTTTTTTTTTTTAGTTTAATTGCTCATCCCTTCCCTCGTTAGGTGGTCAGTGATATCAGTTCACTGATGGATGCGGGGCGATTTTTTTCGTCTGTGTGTGTGTTTTCGTTTTCTGTTGTCGTGCTTGGATGAGTGCGTGTCTGTGTGAGTGCTAGGGATGAATGAATGTTTTTATATTTTATAGGCCCGCATTGATTTCGTCCAGTAAACTGATGTTTATGCCACGTTTAAGTATTGCGGGGGGGAGTATTACTAACAATGATATTGATTAGTTTCTTGTAAATAGATTAATTCATATTGTATATACTCATTGGAGATCATTTTAATTTGTTGTTTTATCCCCCCCACCCCACATAAGACGATTTGTATATATGGGGAATATTTAGGCTTTTTCATTGAGACAATGAGGTATTATGGTGGTTGTAGTAAGAGAGTTGAGTAAGAATGTGTTGTTTTGGTGTTAGGAATATTGTTTGTATGCTTTGGTCAGTGTTTGTGGCTAGCTAAGTTTAAAATTAAGACAGATGAAGACCGTCCTTTTTCCCATCCCCTTTTTAGGCCTTGTGCCACATTTTCTGTAATTTCACAGAAATAAATATTGTAATGGTCAGCAAGGGTGTCTCGCTAGAACAATTACGACTGAGTAGTGAGTTCAATCCTTACTGGGTGCTCCATATTCTCGGCCTTGTACCACATCTAAGCAGCACTTAAGAAATCACCATATAAATGTAGGCTAAATAATCAACTTTTTTTTATAGCCATATGTCACATATATTATTGCCAATGGTTAATAATCGTTCTAAGTAACACGGTTAATTAAAATAAGTGCTGCATATTTTGTTGTGTTTATTATTTTTAAAAATCATTTCACTTTAAGTAAGGCGATAATGCCACTAAGATGCAAGTAGCTACAGGGAGTGAAAGAGAATGAGAAGAATTTAGGAGAAGGAATCAGAAAACCAATCCTAAACAGGAAACAACGGATAAACCTCTATTCCGGTTCCTGTTAACCAATCGTTTGGCGTTTTAAACGGAAGTTACAAAACAGTTTTCAAAGCTTTGTTACTAGGACATCGTTAACCGTACTTGCAATAAATACATGATCTCTAAGACTGTGTCAAGAGCTGTATAGAATAAGTATATTCCCAAGCAAGATAAAGAGATACAGTCACTACAAGCGAAGTGGAAAGACAGTAAGATCATATAGCCGCAGCACATATTTCTGTATGATGAACAATGTTGTCGATCAAACAGATTTTATTGCCTCTTGCAAATTCGATAGGTCTTCATTCTGAAAACATTTTCACTTCCTATCACTTATAGAAACGATTTCATATTCAAGTTAGAATATAAAAACTCAATACTTCTAAAATTTTCATGACTAATATTCAATATCATTGAGATACAGAAACAAATTGATAAATAAATCCTGTCAAGTTTCATGAATTTCTTGATTGTGTGACATGACACTGTCATTAGATAAATTTTGATCTGAAATTTTCATTGTATAATGTTAGATCTATGTAATTAATCTTCACTACTGAATTAAGTGCATTCACAAAGATGATGATTATACGGAAAATAAAATCTCTTGTTTAATTTTTTTATTATTACGTTACGGAATTATTGATCCACCTTCGTATTTTTCGAAGCGTATTAATTTCTTATGCGTCATCATCGTTTTCCCTAAACTAAAACTTTATACGGGTTTATTTTGCTGAGAGATGGCGTGTACTGTCATGCTGAAAAATGACACTCTTTTTGTGTTCAACTAAGCTTTGCATTTCTAATATAATACTCCACTGACACGCTCGAGTTGCTGATAATAATGGTTTGCACTGATAGTTTCTTTGGTATCCAGTATCTCAGACTAGTTAATATTTGTCATGTTCCACCAGATGCATAGTAAGAGGTTTTTTTTCTGGTTTCGATGATAGGGTCGACTTCATCTAAGATGATAACCACTGATTTTGCGTTTGTTTTTAAAATGGATTACGCATTTATCACTTTCTGTAAAAATCCCATAAATAAAAGTGGTTTCTTTTTATCCCTGGTCAGCTGACTGTTGTCAATGGTTGAAGGTTTGTTCGCGATTTCCTATTAAGAATTCATGAAGAATCAAAATTTTCTCCTTAGTTTTCTTTCCATTGATATTTAAATATGGCGCATTTCTCCTCAATATCTAAAGCTCTGATAAGTATCTACTTCAACAGATGCCATGAAAAGACCATTATCAAAAGAGGTTAGTCTTTCAGATCGAGGTTTGTCAGAAGGATAAGTTTGGTAAACTATCACTGACATTTGCATACAGTAATTGCATTACACGACGCAAATATATTTTGATATCTGTTTTTAACTATTGATTTTATGAATTTCATACAGCATGATAAGTCTGTGACTTATAAACTACAAATAAGTCCCAGTTAAGTTAAATCTAGGACAATTCAACATTGATTTAGCAGTAGTTGCTTAGTTGAAAATTTGCAAATTTTATAAGCTTTATTAATTTTGGAAAAACCTAATTAAATTGTCAGTAATTTTTTTCTATAAAAATGTCTTTAAAGAACGAATGAATAACTGATATAAAAATGAAAAGGATACATTAATTACACACACATACACACACAGACATATATATATATATATATATATATATATATATATATATATATATATATATATATATATATATATATATATATATATATGAAGATTATATATATATAAAGGGCTACAGCAGTACGTATATAGTAAGCATTATTCCATTATTACCAGTATTGTAATAGTGGTTTTAGGATTCATTTAATAATAGAATTCATTTAAATCATTCAAATCATTTTAAATATTTCATTTTCATAATATTTATTATAATACCTTTTTTTATAACTTTTATTCCTTAAATAATGATAATAATAATAATAATAATAATAATAAATGTTTTGAAGATAACGAGGAGTGTAGGAATGACGGGGACAAACAGTTTTAACATTTGAGGGATTGATGTTTATTATTGATATGTTATTATAATCAATACAACACGTTTTCTGTACATGTTTTGTTTTTTACTACTGTATACATATTTAGGCATATATATATATATATATATATATATATATATATATATATATATATATATATGTGTGTGTGTGTGTGTGTGTGTGTGTGCGTGTGTGTGTGTGTGAGAGAGATAATGATATTTATTTTTATATATCAAGAACAATATTGAGAAAAATATGGGACAAAATTGAAAATGTTTTTTCTTGTGACGCATTACATTCTTTAGGACTTCATCGGACTAAATTTGTAATGTTTGTTGGTGCGGTATATATATGAAGATGGTTTGAAGATTGCCTTCAAACTCGGCGTTGATCTCAGTGTCCACTTTATGTTTGTATATGCTCTATCCCTGATATTGAACTTAAGACTATATTTTTCACACACACACACACACACACACACACACACACACACATATATATATATGTGTGTGTAGGGATGTTAAGTGTTGAGGGTGTATATAACCACAGCTCAGTTAAAAACCAGTTTCCGTTCTAACGTTAAACGGGTTGGTCGCTAAGAGAGAAGCGCACATGGCACATAACTGACTGATTGAGGATTCATTTTACAGAAAGAGAAAACAGCCACGACTAAATTTTTCTTACAAGTTCAACAGGTTGGATTTTTAAAAAATCTTTTACCTCATAAGATTTTATAAATTATCGTAAGTCCCTGGTGTCGTTAAACAGGTAAACCACTAAGTGTCTTTTAATTGATTAATTGATTGTAAGAATAATTCCTTTTTTTTTTTTTAATTTTTTGCTAGTGACTATTGCATTATTAATTTGTTTTGGACATAATAATTTTTCCAGCTGCACGCCCTACTATTCAACCCATAGATGGGATGAGAAGGGATGGATTCATACCTTTCCCATGGGTATTTACCGATAAATGAATGTAATGAACTCGACTGGAAATAGAACTCAACTTTCCGAATTCGCATTTCACACACACACACACACACACACACACATATATATATATATATATATATATATATATATATATATACGTGTGTGTGTGTACGCGTACGTGTGTGCGTATGGGCGCGCGTATATTCTTAATTAATAACAATTAATTTAAACAAGTTTTATTAAAACTGACCGATAAGGTATCTTTATTTTTTATTACATTTTTTGCTTGACTGTGTTTTTTGTTTGAGTAATGTCGACAAACTTTAGACATTATCATCAATGTTAATGTCATCAGTGTGATATAGAAAAACATTTTTATTAGCTTCACTTACGCATTTTTGGAATGCTACGTTTGTAGTTTTGAAATACATATGCGTGCATCATAAACAGGTGACATATACTCAGGTGCCAAAATGGGAAATGTCATATTTTACAAAGAAACATTTGATTATGCATAACTTGAAAAGCTAATTTAAGATAACATTTTTTTTATATTCCATCAAGAATCCAAATCTTAAGAAGTGCCAAGTTCCATGCTGAAAGAACATTTAAAAAATGCATTGTAGACATATGTTAAGCTGACAAGACATTTCAAGCCATTATAGCGCTTCTTTGAAGAAGAAAAAAAATCTGTCTCCCTGTCTGCTTTGAAGAGGAGTGGCAAAACATTTCAACGATAGAGAAAAGAAGCCAGAAAACATTGTTGTTAGTGGCCAAAACCTAGCTGCCTTATGTGGCAGATACCTCAGCAGAAGATAGGTCTTATGAATTAAAAAAAAACTCTCACTGAACTAGCCAGGAAATTTAAAAATCAAAAACTCTTGTGGACGATAACTAGAAGATTTTCTGAACGAACTTCACTCCAGATGGTGTGTTATAAATCCCTGCTGAGTCTACCAAATTTCAAAGGCAGTTATCCCTTTGTCCCGGTTTTTTCACTCGGGAAGGAATGTTAACACGTCCCTACTTTTCTTCAGAAAATTTAAAAGGCTGTTGCCACTTTATTCCGGTTTTTCACTCTAGAGCAGTGCTTCTCAAACTATCTGATGTGGTGTACCGGCTGTTTTCGTTTTTCAATTTGCGAGGGACAGGCAAGCGAAACTTTCCCCCCAGATGGGGGCTTCGGGGGAAAATGCGCTTAATTTTATTTTAGTTATGTCATATCTCCGTACTAAACATGAGGACATGATGCCATATTCATTCTAAGGCCAGTAATCATTGACCGGTACCATATTTATGCTACTTCTGACTACGCACTAGCCACGTCCGCAGCTGTGTTATTACAGACTTATCGCAAAATTTGAAAATCTTCTAGCCAGCGAGATTATGGATCCAAGGAATCAAATGCTAACTTTAAAAAAATTGGCGCAAATATATGTGGCTATTCCTTTTTTCCAGTCCAAATTAGAAATATATGTTCATGAAAATGGTCTTTTGGTATTCCTAGGTGTCGTTCTTGAAAGAGGACGGTAAGCGTATTGGGCTGGCCAAAGACATTCCAAAAGCTGGACAGAGAACTGCAAGACAGGAGGATTTCTTTGGTAACAAAGAAAAGAATACTGAACTGTTACGTGACATCTGTCCTTCTTTACGGCAGCGAATTTTGGACGATTTCCTCAAAGAGGAAGAAGAGACTTGAGACAACAGAGATGTAGTTCTACAGAAGGATGCTGAGGATATCATGGACCGAGCGTGTGAGCAACGATGAGATCTTAGGTTACAAACAAGGAGGAGGCTTTTAGTTAATATCAGGGGGAGCCAGCTGAATTTTCTGGGACACATAATGAGGAAGGAGGGCCTGGAGAATCTGATACTCACGGGTCGAATAGAGGGAAAGAGAGACAAGGAAAACAATGCGTGATATATCTGGCGGACTTAAGCAATTGGATGACAGAACGTGGTCTGTGGGAGGAAGCAGAGGGAAGGAACTTGTTGAGAGCTGCAAGGAAGTTGGGAGCCATGATCGCCTACGTCCTAAAAGGACATGGCACATAAAAAGAAAAGAAGGTGTTGTTTCCACACAGTCACTCGCCACATCATGATGATGGTGTCGTCATACGCATTTCAGTTCACTCATTATATCATATTCGTTGATTGTATAGCAATGACTTTTAATACGAGTGAGTATTTGAAAAATGTAACCATAATGAATATAAAACTAAAATGAATGCGTTAAAGAAACCTGAGACATATATCCCGGCAGTCTCTCGTGGCGTGGAATGTGAGTATCGTTCCTTTGTTTTCATGGAAAGTCTCCGCGTACCCGCAGACGATGGCACGTATGTCATATTAAATATTAATCTTTTCTGTTATTTGCTTTGTGTGTATTTATAAAACTATTCGTGCATTACTTTTCAAGTCATAGAAATACATATGTACTCATATAAATATATTTATATCTAGAGAAGAATCATATTATAATTCCCTTCTTCACATCATTCTTTAGTTAGCGCGTACGTTACGTCCTTGTATATAATGGACTCTTCCGTTTTGATCGGGAGAAATGGCGGAAAATAAAATAAAGGCTGAAATAAATAAAGTTCTTATCTCGGATTCATCATTTCATTTTAAACTCAAATGTCTTCAGTGGACAACAAAAAGAAAGGAATTGACCTTGCCGTTCCAATACTTTTTGAGCTGAGTATATATATATATATATATATATATATATATATATATATATATATATATATATATATTATAAATTAATCGATTTAAAATATGTTTTTTTCGCTACACAGTTCTAACCATGTTTCAAAAATGGAAGCTAAAAGCCCCGAATTTAATTTTGTAATTAAATTAAAGACATTAGTTCCATTTCATCCTCAAGCGAATTTTGGAGTAACTTTTAAAATTACTGGGTTTTAAAGACACAGCTAAAATCATTATTCATGTTTCCAAGGTTACAAATGAATCCAATTTACTAGACGAGGGTTGTCTCGGTGTCTATATTTTAATGTATCAAGTATTGCTACGTTTTAGTAGTGGGTAGGGATGTATTTTTCAATGAAATCTAACATCCGTTAAAAGCGTGTCGTCTGGATTTTTTAAAAATTTTATTGTTAACGGCTAAAATTCTTACGGCATTTTTTCCTCGTATATTTAAAGATTTTTGGGGGTGTTTAGGTAAGAATTAAAAGTAAAAATATTTCAAATATATATATATATATATATATATATATATATATATATAGGCACTTCGACGTATTGTAACGTTTAGCAAGTTTATCTCTCTAGATCAATTGCGACTGGATAGTGAGTTGGAGCCTTACTGTGCCTTATGTCACATCTAAGCTATGATGCTTAGTAAATCACTATATATGAAGATAACTAAAAAAAATATCCGCATTTTCACCATAGCATAACTTTCGGTTTGTCATAATGTCTTCTGCCCATGCGTGTTTATTGTTGGTATTGTTGTGGTCACGTGATCGAAGTTTAAGTTTGATCCCGCCATTTTGACAGAACCAAAGAGAAGAAATTGTGAGGAGCCATGGTCACCCTACGTCCTGAGGGGACACGGCATATAAGGGGAGAGAGAGAGAGAGAGAGAGAGAGAGAGAGAGAGAGAGAGAGAGAGAGAGAGAGAGAGAGAGATTCCATTAAGGAATGTAAGTTTACATTGGATGGACATGGTCACTGAATTAGAGTTTGGTATTGTAAATAGTCAACGAAATAGTTTCGAATTTAACAGGGGAGAGACAATTATAATTCCATTCAAAAGATGCCAAGATAAATGCATAGAACTATTGTATATTCATGGACCAGGCGATTTTTTTAATCGTGCAGGTCACAACCAAGAAGCCTTAAACATAAGAACATATTCATGCAAGACAATGCTTTTAATAATTCTGATAAGTTCACTATACTTACAAAGAGACTAAATTAAATGAATGACCCCATCTTATCTATGTATTAATAGTTTCTCATGAGAGAGATTTATATGAGAATCGAAAGCAATATTCAGGCAAAATTCTCTGAGGTGTAATAAAAACTTTTGTGAGTAATGCTAATGTTGAAACGGTCTAAAAAGTAACAAATATATTAAAAAAAAGTTAACTAGTGGCTTAGAAAATTGAACAAAAATTAACGATAGAAATATGATGAAGGTTATAGAATATCAAGTAGCGATATCAATTTGTAAAGTAAAATAATGTATTCCAGTATATGTAATAGTGAATTAGTCAAATATGTTTCTGGGGATTATATTAATTGGATTTATTTATAAAATAATCTGTCTGAACTTAGGGGATGGGGAGTTATCTTTATTTACATTATTTGCATTCGGACTAATTTCGCCTTCCTCCTTGTTATGATAATCTTATATTATTTGTTGTGCTTTGTCATTATAAAACTTGACATCTCCGAAACAATTACCAATATTTTAATAATCACAGTTATTATAAGCTGAAATATCCTGTAGAGTTTATCATTGTCGTTTTTTTAATGTCACTTTTATTGTGAAAATATCGATTTACTTAATAAAATATAACATAGTGTGTTCAGGTCAAACTGATCCACTCTTTTCGGTTTGTAAAGCAACGCTTGCAAATAAACAATGAACCCAAAATATATTATTATATGTATTACATATGTCACCTAATTTGAAATGTGTTTAGATAAAAAGTATTAATCGATTGATTAATATGATCGAATGAGTAGCTAAAATCTATTTATGACATAAACGGATTTCTTTAAAGAAACATAACATGTATTGTCGTATTTACCTTTTTAGTTACCAGGTAATAATACAGCTAGAATATAAAAAAATCCATCGCCATTTGGATTTGGTTCCAATCGCCGAATTTCAACAATGGCTTCACTAAATAAGACAAAACCTATTTTTGTTAAGAACATGTAATTTGGTTCTGCGATCAAATTTTACATAATCCATCTTTTGGCATGAAATAAAAATGAAAAACCTAACGTAAATTGTAAATATAACACAAAAATAGTAAAAAATAGAAACCTAACAACCAGAATGGATTATTCCCGAATGAAAACCAGATCACAATAGAAATACTAATATATCTATAAAAGATTAAATAAAAAAAACATGGCACCATTCTTAATGAGAGGCATTAACTTTATCATCATAAATTATGGATGATCAACGGGTATCGCATATTTTACAATTGGAATTTTGTGTTCATTATATATAGTTTATCACTTAAACGTCATTTTTAGTGGATACCATATTTGAGAAGACGCTAAGTTTATTTACCAAACAGTATATTTGTTTATTAAAATAATTATAATTTATTTATTAACTATAATTTTTACAAGGAATGGATATGAGAGGGAAACGTTTAGCCTGTGGTATTATTTAAAATTCGATATGGGCACCAGATTTGCTACCAGTTTTTGAGCCGCTGAGGAATCGTGTCAACTGATTCCACCAAGAACTGTTGTGGTATGGAAGACATAACTTCTTGTATTTGGCCTTCAACCCTTCAAGTTCTTTCAAATTCTTGGTTTGATATAGTATACTTGCTCCTTTAACCAACCACTAAGAAAAAAAGTCATAGGGTGTTAAGTCAGAACTCCTGAATGGCTGGCCACTCATACATTAAATAGGAAGTTACTTTTCGCTCATCCTCTACATATAATTAACAACAACAATAAATATATATATATATATATATATATATATATATATATATATATATATATATATATAGGTGCGCAGGTATGCAAAAAATAGAAAAGAACACGTTGGGTGCATAATCCGGAGTTCCTTAGCATTTTTGTTTTTATTTTAAGAAGACAGTGCTTTTATACAGAAGTAGAGCTTCATTATAATAATATTTTTTTTCAAAAAACATGATTCCTTCGCTACTAAAAGAGTTCTCATTTTTCAAAGAATAAATATCCAAATAATTATTAAAATTAAGTTGAATTGAGGTGATTAGTCCCGTTTCATCTTCAGGCGTAATCTCCTAAAATTATAGGAATTTCCTAAAATTTCGCTTGAAGATGAAACGGGACTAAACACCTAAATTCAACTTAATTTTAATAATTATTTGGATGGTTTTGGCTCTCGTTTTTGACACATGAGAACTCTTATGTAGCGAAGGAATCATATTTTTAAAAAAAAAAATTATATATATATATGTATATATATATATATATATATATATATATATATATATATATATATATATATATATATATATACTATTAAAAACAATAAACATTTTATGAACATTTTATGATCATTTTTCTAAGGTAGAAATATAAAAATAAATATAATATACACAAAATGTCTATTGTTTAAAAAATACATTTAAAAAAAACAACACACACACACACACACACACACACACACACACACACACACACACACACACACACACACATATATATATATATATATATATATATATATATATATATATATATATACTTGGGCGTTTCTGTGGTTCAGCGGAAGAATGCTGAAAACACCATAGACAGTGCATGTGATTAACGAAGAATTTAAAAAAAAAAAAAATCCGAAAGAGACAGTTGAAATTTCTGGGATACATAATGAGAAAAAAGGACTTGGAGAATTTGACAAAAACAGAACATAATGAAGGAAAGAGTTACAGAGGGAAAATGTATAATCGACCTAAAATCTTTGAGTCAATGGATGACAGATAAGAGAATGGAACGGATAGGAAAACATCGCTACGAAGTACGAAGTTTTAGGAGCCATGATCATTGAAATACTGTAGGGACACTGTAGGTACATAAAAGAAAAATGCACCAGTGATTGTAATAAGTAAATGAAGAATTTACAAATCATCAGTAACACTGCGAATACCCATCTTCAATCTCGATTCCGATCTAGTTTCCTTAATAGTCAGCAATGGGGACAATTGATTGAATTATTCTAGCAGTGTTATCCCAAACGTCTCTCGGCTTTTTGCGTAGTTTTCTTTTAAATGTAGACAACACTGCACAAATAAAATAAAATTGTGGAGAGAAAGTAAAGAGTCGATTGCATTATTTTATCATATAATCGTTAGATTGAGAGTAATGTTTTTCCTCTTTCTCATTCAATATATATATATATATATATATATATATATATATATATATATATATATATATATATATATATATATATATATGCCAACCGGTTTGGTTGAATAGTTTGAACATATTATGTCTATTTTATTTTAATCTTCTCAAATTGAGGGATCAATTTCTTAATATTGT
Organism: Acanthosepion pharaonis; assembly: GCA_903632075.3. NCBI lineage: Eukaryota > Metazoa > Mollusca > Cephalopoda > Sepiida > Sepiidae > Acanthosepion > Acanthosepion pharaonis. The sequence continues at coordinate 4,392,605 of CAHIKZ030001813.1, forward strand.
TATTAAACTCATTCAGGAAGACGCCGTAGATTTTTCATTTATTTTTACTTTCAATTTCATCCAAGATCATCTTCAGGGGTGAATTGCTAATTGTCTTGTCTGGGAAAAAGAAAAGAAATGAAAAAACTACGGCATCTTCCTTAATGAGATTAATAACAACATTAAGACATTGATCCGTGTATTTGAGAGTATTAAAATATAAATAAATACACATAATATGTCCAGATGTTTCAACCAATCAGGCTTTCTGAATATATATATATATATATATATATATATATATATATATATATATATATATATATATATAGATAGATAGATAGATAGATAGATAAATACATAAGACAAATAATATTTATTGTATATTAGTTGGCCTTTCGGTATTTTTTACAGAAAGAGAACAAGTAATTAAATGTTTTATAGAAATACATGAAAAAGAACAAAAATGCAAATGTATTTAGCCAGAAGAGAAAATGATAGTATTTTTTATCGTACACCTCAGGTAATACGAGGCACAAGAACCACTCAAGGTAGTGGGTTACTAAATGGTATTGTTGTAAGAGTGTAAAAGAAGGAGAAGGAGGTGCATATTATGAGGATATGTAGGATAGATAATGGCTAATTCTAGAGATTAAGTTTGTAGTTTTGGGGGAAACGTCCTCTCGGGAAGAATCTGTTTGTTGATGCGATATACGTAGCATGGAGAGTCCTAGCTGTTAAGATCTGAATTCGTGGAACTAAGGAATATAGTTCTTCTGAACATTTGACAGAGTAAAGCAACATTTCGTCTGTGAGAAAGAGGTTGCCAGGAGGAAAATAATTTATCACCCACAAGACCGCATAATCCCTTTTGTAATCTGTCATAAAAAATTCAGACACAACAAAGAGAAGAACGATTCTATGACAAAGTTTATTATGCAAATCAACATGATGATGATAAAATTGAAATTGTCGGAATGTATATTTATTTGAGCAACATTATGTTTTCTGTGTTCAGTTATTGAACACACCTAGCTCTTTTGGATCAAGTCACTGGATTACTTCAACTAACGATTTTATCCACTGAGCAGAGGTGAATAAAACCTTGGACAGTTAACTTACTAAAGAGGGAAATAATTGAAACTGAGATATTCAGAAAAGGCATGGCACGTGGAACTAGAACAATCTACCCCGGTGGATGAAATAAAGGGTTCGGTTCGAAAATCCAACGTATATCACCCGATGTAGGTACAAAGGCTGAAACATCGTGAATAGGACAGTACAGATGCGGACAATACACTGAACAATGTAAATAGTGTAAATAACATTATTTGTGTTTCAGCTTATAATATTTTCCTTATTAATGATATTGGTATTAACTTGGTTAGGAGATTCAGTTTTCTTATGAAAAGAAAGTGTAATAATATTTTATTTATAAATAAATCCAATAGATATAATACAATGAAAGCATATATTTCATTATATGTGAATAAATTCATCTGTTATTGTTTTATATGTGTTCCATGACATTCTATAAACTTTATCAGTCTTTCATCCATTGTTTTTGATAACTTTAGTCATGTTTCTACTTAAACATTACTTGCAGCGGTATTTATCGCTTCTCAGAGAGTATGTTTGACCATTGTTATATAAGTTTCTTTTTTTTTTTTACAGTAAGGTTCAACCTGTATAAGGCCCAAGAGCCACGTGCAGTAGTGGGTTACGTCAAGGGGTAGTTTATATGGATAGGAAGGGAAGATAACAGTTAACTCTAGACTTGAACAGGTTGTAGTGATCGGGGAAACATCCACTTGGGAGTCTGTTCCACAGGGCGGGGGTTCGCGGGAAGAAGATGTTGGAGTGAGATTTACTTCTCGCCGATGAAATACAGAGTAAATGTGGGTGGTTTGCTAAAATGTAAGTGCTATTATGGGTCCTAGCCGTCAAGATTAGACCTGGTGGAACCAAGGTATATCGTTCGCCCGAGCACTTTCTATGGAAGTAAAGATGAAGCAGTGAGAGAGTTGCTATATTCCGCATGAAAGAGAGAGAGAGAGAGAGAGAGACAGACAGACACAGAGAGAGACAGAGAGAGAGAGAGACAGACAGACAGAGAGAGACAGAGAGAGACAGAGAGAGAGAGACAGAGAGAGAGAGAGGGGGAGTGGAGGGTAGAAGATAATTCTTCTCTAGCAAGGACTCGCAGACGTTTTTGGACTCTATCAAGACGGGCAGCTCCCGCCCAAATATGGCAACAGTATTCCATTTTCGGCCTGATCTGGCTCTTATAAAGGCAGAGGATAGCATGAGCAGTCAGGTACTTACTGGAGCGTTACAGGGAGCCGATCATTTTAACTGCATCATTAGCGATGGATAGTATATAAGTGTTCCACTTGAGGTAGGGTGCGAGCTTGATGTCTAATATTCGATCAAGGCAAAGTGCCTCCTCTTGAGGACGTCCGTTGAATAGTGTCTGGCGGTAGTTCTTGTTCTGATCGGCGGTGATGGAATGTAACTAGTGCATCTTTTCATGATATACAACTATTGGATTTAGACTTGAAGAGGCTGACTGTTATTCCATCAATTCAGTGCCTCTGAAACCTTTTTTTTTACCATGGTGGGCAATAACGAACTTTAGCTTGCATGAATATATTCCTTAGTATAAGGTTTTTTGTTTATAAACTGTAATGCTAATAAATAAATAAATAAGTAAATAAATAAAAGCTTACTTTGAAAACACCTTGTTATGGGGTCCTCCCCTTTTTCATATAAGTGGACTCGACCAGAGTGTTACTTGGACTGCTGCCGTTAAATACCCAGAGTCAATCAGAATATACGGAGAGATTGGGAGATTGAGAAGAGATTGTGATTGAGTTGGAGGTAGAGTAATAGTGTGAGGTAACCACCTGTAGAAGTCAGTTACAAGCACGTAAACTCTAAGGAAGTCCTACTTCGAGACTGTGTATATATATATATATATATATATATATATATATATATATATATATATATATATATATATATATATATTATATATAACTAACTACGTTCCTGGATTTGCTAATAGAATTACCCATTGTATTATTGTGTAAATACATTTAATTTCTTATCTTTAATTCTTGCGTTTTTCATTCATTGGAGACCGAATTTCATCGCGGAATTCACAACACACCTGCTTCTATTTTACTAGTAAACACTCAAAAGAATAAAATAAATGCCTCTCGAGGAGGCACCTTGCATGAACGGATATTAGACATCAAGCTCACACCCTACCTCAAGTGGAACACTTATATACTATCCATCGTTAATGATGCAGTTAAAATGATCGGCTCCCTGTATCGCTCCAGTAAGTACCTGACTGCTCATGCTATCCTCTACCTTTATAAGAGCCAGATCAGGCCGAAAATGGAATACTGTTGCCATATTTGGGCGGGAGCTGCCCGTCTTGATAGAGTCCCAAAACGTCCCCGAATCCTTGTTAGAGAAGAATTATTTTCCACCCTCCATCCTCTCTCTCTTTCTCTCTCACATGCGGAATGTGGCAAAACTGTCACTGCTCTATTGCTACTTATTACCCTTTTAATTTCTCCCTTGTCCCTTGAAGCCAAATTCTTTTGACCTTGACAGTATTTTCAATTACTCGTTAGATTGATTTCTAATTACTGTTGAATGGTGTCGACGTTTTCAAATTTGTTTTCCGACCACTCAATAAATGAAAATATCTTTTGAGTTGACACCTTTCTTACACTCTCCTGGAGCTCTAAGCGGGGGGACGTTCTTCTTTGAACATCGTAGACTGGCACTACAGAATCGCAAAGAACTTTGCTAGATAACAGAAACAACATCACTAAAAGACCTTCAACAACATCAAGAACTAATAACCGATGTAACTCGAAAAGAGTAATGACATAATCAAGGTATTGACATTTCATACGCTTTCTTTTTTTTTAATCGATTCACCCCAAGCAAGGTGATAATGCCACTAAGGTTCAAGGGGCTACTTGTAGTAAAAGAGAATGAAAAAAACTTTAGAGGGAACAGGAAACTCAATCCTAAACAGAAAACAAGGGATACAAAAAGTTTTGAAGGAAGATCATATCAAAAGAGTGATAACAGTGGATTTGCGAAATCTATTTTTCTATGAAGGTCGCATATCCGCTTGCCGTCAGATCACATATAACTCTACACATAACAACAAAATTGCTGTTGAGAAATAAGTTGTCATCTACTTTGGCAATCAACCTAGATGTAATATTTGCTTTAAGATTGTAGTTTGGTTGCTAACATGTCTTTAGCTAGTGTTTTTAATAATGGCGTAATCAAGATGTTGACATTCTACGCAACTCGAAACAAAAGATTAGGAAGGAAACCCACATCAAAACTAGAAAGAGCGCTAACAGTTAACATTACTATGACTTGAGAAATGTATTCTTCTGGAAAATTAATTTAATAGAATAATTTAATAAATTTCAAACGACATTAGAACTGCTTGTTTGGTCAATGAATGCCGAATGTTTCCTGATGAGAAAAACGGTTTATATTACCATTTCCATTATCATAGCAATTGTTATATTTCTGAAATTAAGCAATAAATATCAATAACTATGTTATTATATACATTTATTTATTAAGGATATTTCTCGAGTTGAATGATAAACTCTCGCACCACCAAATGAATTACTGTAAATGTTTCTCGTAAACAAATATTATAAGCTGACATCCATATGGTGTATTTACAACATACATATACCTTATCAGATTTAGTAACGGCCGTTTAATACTAATTTTATTGTTAAAATATTGGCTTTAGTAATTAAGTCTAGCATAGTGCATTAAAAACATTCGATTTACACATAAAATATATTTCTGCTATTTATGTATGACATTCAAGCGTCTGTCGGAATATGTAAACACAAATTTTCATCATTAAAATTTCGTGATTATTAATGTTTAATTAGAATTCCTGAATTTTTATATATCAAGAACAATATTAGCGGGTAAATGTATGACAAATTGGAAAAAAAGTTTTTGTGTGACGCATTTTGTCCTTTAGGACTTCAACGGACTAAATTTGTTGCATTGGTACGATTACACATGCGTACGAACAAGGGATGCTGGGAATGGTATATAATTTAGCCGATTTCATTTAGATTCATTTTCTTTTTGTTTCGTATTAATTTTGTTATTAGATATCCTACACTGTGAAGATCTGCCCGAAATGGTGAAATATTGTAAGAGTCAAAGCATAAAATTGTGGATGACTTTGCGATCAAGGCACTCTCTAATCATTTTCGTCTCGTTTTCTTCTTTGATCAGAGAAGCATATTTTTATGTTAAAATTGTGATTAGTCTCTTTTCGGTGAGCAGCTAATGCATTTAACGTATTATTTTGTAAAATGTCCCTTTTGTGTTCATATAATCTTTTATTTAGATTCCTTAAGATTTCTCCTGTGTATTTTTTGTAATATTTCTTACAGGCGATAGAGTAAATTCCTCCTTCCGGTTTTAGCTTATTGTTTTGTTTAATATTAACTTAGTATATTATTGTTTTAGATGTAGTCGTAACAAATTGTATGTTGAGTTTGAGTTTCTGTTTAGCTGTAGTTGTGATAGAGTTGGTGTATATATATATATATATATATAAACCAACCAAGTAGTAATAATAGGCAATAACGACTTTTGAGAGGATACGAAGTGAACATCTATGTATTATAAAGTAAAACATTAAGCATCGGGCCTACGGCTATAGTACGCTGAAACACTGGTTCTCATATTATTACCAAAGTTAAGGAACGTCGAGATTGGACAGTAATTATATGGGTGAACGCTCGAGTATACCAGGTTCGGTAAGCTTGCATGTGCGGGTGGTGTTAAAGAAAACGGCTCGGAATTGGGAATCGGAGAGCGGAGTTCCAATTCCAGTAGAGTTCGTTATATTTACTTACGCGCAAATACTCTTGGGAAAAGGTATAAATCTACCTCTGTTCTTCCAAAGCTATGGTTTAATTAGTAGGACTTGTATCGGTGAATACTTATTGTCTCCCCAAAAATCGTACAATCTAAAACTATTTTCTGGCGTTAAATAACCTGGAAAAGGGTGATAAGACGTAAAAGTACAAATAATTCAAACTAAAAACCGATGTAACATTCCTTCAGCCTCATTAAATACTAAGCTAAGCACAAACTAGCAAATTATTGAGCTTTTAATGGTCGTAACAATAAATTATTGTTAAAGAAATAAGCAAGAATAAGATAAAGAATTTTAGTATGTAATAACCTTTCCAGTTGATTTATTTAATTATTCGATTTTTGTGGATAGATCGAATTTTATGGAAAGAAGAATCATTTTTGTTTCAATCAAATGTTTATAGGTTCAAAAATTGTGAATGTATTCAAAATAGTTCCCGTTTAAAATGAGAACAAATATTTTAACGTTCACCTCTATTAGTAATATCCGTACTGGCTAAACGCTATAAAAACGAATAGAAAATTCATATTTAAAAAGAAAAAAAAAAAGAAAGAAAAATCTCATTGTAAAATGTCTTAATTTGCCAATAAACCGTGTTCAGTGTTGAACTGGAACGAGTTTTCTTATTGAGCCCGTTCGTTAGGGGTTCAAATCTGTCCAGACTAAAACACGAGCCTGATAAACTGCTGCTCAAGCCTGTTTTTTGTGGGGTCTTTCTGGATATAAACAATGATTGATTGATTAGTGTTTTACTGCTTATCAACCTTTTTCAGGTTATTTAAAGCCAGAAAATATTTTTAGATTGTAATGATTTTTTGGAGATAATAATGATTTACTAATACAAGTCCTACTATTTAACCCATACTTGGGGACAGAAGAGGTAGATTCATACCTTTTCCAAAGGTATTTCCGTGTAAGTGAATATAAAGAACCCGACTGGAATTGGAACTCCGCTCTCCGATTTCCGAGCCGTATGCTTTACACCCCACGCACATCCCAGCTTACAGCATCAGGTATTCCCAAGCGGACACCCATATAGGTACTCACCAGGCTCAACGTTGCTTAACTTTGGTGATCTTGCGAGAATCGGTGTTTCAACGTGATACGGCCGGAAGCCAGACATAAATAAAGTAAACATAGAACTAGCATTGAATCGTGAAGAACTATTGCAGGCTTAAAACCATTATAAGAATATGGACTGGTGATCGCTTAAGGGGTAAAATTACCAGTCACTCTAATAGTGCTAGCATCTTTATCCTCAGTGTTTATATCTATATGTATAACGGCAATAATCGCCAGAGTTTTGAATTACGATAAGGCGACTGCAGATAACAGATTTAAGTTCATATTCTTGAATATTTTAATACATAAAACAAGGGTAAAAATAAACAATAAATTACAAAAAATTATTTTATTAATTTAAAGAACAACATCGGTCACAGTAAACGGAATATAAGGGGAAATACTGTGTAACAAGAAAGATTTAAAACAAATTCTAAAATTTGGTTAAATTTTGGAAAATGATAAAAGCCAAGAATATTTCAGTACGTCCTCAAAATGGTATAAACAAATAATTAATCGCTGTAAAATGACACACATGTCGGAAGGGTCATCAACGTCACCCGTGACAACGGAACTGTTAAAAACTCCGCTGAATAAAGACTATTCAATCACACTTAATTGTCGAATCAATTTTCATAAAAAATCATTTCAATAAAAAGATTAATTGGAGAAAAATTAGATATAAAAATTTATTTTTCCATTATATGGGGGAAAAAAAACTTATTTTAAATTTTTTTTTCGATTGTAAAAAAAATATATATAAAAAAATGAAAAACTCGTTGAAAATCACTGGCCAAGGGTCAATTCGAGAATATGAGAGTTTTAAAATTTTATTAAAATTCAATTAATGGATAGCTTTCTATTTTTCATTACTGATGGAAATTAAATTAAATTAAAATTTTATTGCAAAATATTATTGTACCTCTCTCTCTCATCTTTCTTTTCTCTACCTCTCTCCCCTTTCTTCCCCCCCCCTCCTCTCTCTCTCTATATATATATATATATATATATATATATATATATATATATATATATATATATATATATATATATATATATATATATATATATATATATATATATATATATATATACACGTGTGTGTGTGTGTGTGTGCACGCACGTGCGTGAGTCTGTGTTCCATTGAACAACTTACGCACCATTTAGAAAACCACAACAAAATCCTTGTAAATAAATGCCTATTAGACAACCTGAAAGCGCTCTCAACGAACACTCATTTGGCCAAATTCTAAACAGACCAAGTCCCAGAAAAGAATCTCTTATTTGCACACAAGAAAAAAACAAAATAATATTTTTATAAAAATACCTTGTCATTCATTCATTTTATATATATATATATATATATATATATATATATATATATATATATATATATATATATATATATATATATATATTAAGAAATGGACAAAGTCCGACAATTTATTTATTAAAGATATTTTTTATGTTTAACGTTTTTTTTTTTTTTTTTATAGATACAAGTATTTAAGTAAATGCTCTGTTTATAATAAACAGTATTAAATAACATTTACCGGCCTGAATGTCAAAAGGACGAATATTTTTCATGAAAATATTCGTCCTTTGACAGGATTCAGGGATAAATGTTATTTAATACTGTTTATTATAAACAGAGCATTTACTTAAATACTTGTATCTATAAAAAAAAAAAAAAAAAAAAGAACGTTAAACATAAAATGTCTTTAATATATATATATATATATATATATATATATATATATATATATATATATATGTGTGTGTATTTATCCTTATAATTCTTTATATATACATAGTTTATAAGAGTAAACTTTTTACTTAGAAGGCTTTTAATACAAATATCACCTATTTTTCTTTTAAGCTCAGATGATTAAAATATTCATAGTCACTCGCCAATTGAAAGAACATTGAAGTCATCCGTCTTGCATCCGTTAAAATTCTCTGACATAAATGTCTTTGGTTCTGTGTTAGTTACTATTCACATAAGTAGAATTATTGAACCATTAATAACAATAAGCTGAAATTAAAATTTGGAAAATATAAAAAAAATACTGTACAAAAATTCATGTAAGTATTTGAAGTCAAATGATCATAAAAGACAAAAATATTTAAAAAAAATGTACGTTTGTGTCTGTGTATAAAAGATATATTCGAGCTAGTGTGCGCGTTTAGACATATACACAAACACGCATACATAGCAACTTGAACATTTTTAGAGGATATGTATGTATATGTTTGCATGTAAATAATTTTAAAATTATCTTACAGCAATGGTAAAAAATAGCGTTATAGACTTCTTCGGTTTTAAATAAGTATATAAAACAGTAGGCTCGATATTAAGTTAAGTTTACATGCACACACGCATACACGTACACACAGACACACGCAAATACACACAAATATATATGTATGTATATAATAATGCGTCATCAGTATTTATTCTGGTGAAAATATATGTGAAAATGTTACATAATTTAACATGACTGTGAAATTCGTCATTTAACCATGACTTTGAAATTTGTCATTTAACCGTGAATGTGGAACTCGTCGTTTAACCATGACTTTGAAATTCGTCATTTAGCCATGACTATGAAACTCGTCATTTAACCATGACTGTGAAATTCGCTATTTAACCGTGACTTGGAAAGTTGTTACTTAACCATGGCTGTCAAATTCTACCTCCAATTTATCAATCAGTGCTTTTATCCATTAATATATTATTATTATTGTTATTATCTCCTTTGATTTCTGCTGTATACATATATCCTTACGGGTGCCAACCAGGGACCTAAGGTCAGAAATGGCTTCATGATATTTTCCACTGATCATTTTTGTAAAAAAATAAAAAACAAAAAACAAAACTAAGATCACACACACATTTTACATAGATAAATCTCTTCGTAATGTGTGAGCTGTACTTGTTGATATATATATTTTTTGTATATCTTTGAGGCATGACTACCAGGAATCACTTCAGTGAGTCTATCGGAACTTTTTCCAATCAATCTGAGTGCTCCAACTACAACTGGAATTACTGATGTCCTCATATGCAACATTTTTGAGATTTCCACTTTAAGATCCTTGTATTTTAATAGATTTTTTAAGCTCTTCAAAGATAAATTACAATTATTATTATAATTACATGAGGGCAGCCCGACGTGGTGTAATGGTTAGCAAGCATGTTTCTTGAACAATTAGGACTGAGTAGTTAGTTCGATCCTCACTGGGTGCTCCATACGTTCGTCCTTGTGCCGCACCTAAGCTACGCTTTGAAAATCGCCATTTTTCGTGATCAGAATCTATTCTAAAGGAGTTATTTTATTTTTTTGATCGCGTTTGTGGATATTACTGCTGGAAATACCAGCTTTGTTTTTTTTAAGTTGATTCAAGCATTGGCTATGTTAGTCGCGGAATAATAATAATAAAAAAAAAGTCTTTTAAGATATGCCATTGTCTATGAGAAGTCATTTTAAAATATTTTTTGATCCTGGGCACTTAAGTCTACGTATGTGTGTGTGTGTGTTTGTGTATGTGTGTCCGTGCGCACGCGCGAAACCAGAGCCATTAGCATTTGAATCTTTTGTAGGTTTGTATCTGTAGATGTGTGAGTAGTTCTGTGTTTAATATGATCAATGGCTTGAAATATACAATAGCAGGAATATAAATAAATAACAAGGAATCGAGAAAAGTGAATCTATTTGACCATCACTCTTTCAATTATCTGTCCTTATGTGTCCATTTAAATGCAATAGTACTGTGCCTCTGACATTAATTCTATTCCATTAGGATGTATATATGTTAAGTGCATTACTATGCACACGAATTTCTGTAGAAGATACCCTTATGTTGTTCTTAGAGGACAGAAAAACTGCAGATAGCTGAAGTATGATTAAGACGTTATTGTCTTATCTTAGTATGGAGTACCCAGTGAGTATCGAATACCTTAGATTTACGTAAGAGTTGACAACACAAGCTCGCTACCCATTATCCCAATCCTAGGTGTCCATAGATTAAGATCTCGATGGTCATTTCGTAAAATTTTGCTTATTAACTTACTTTTTCCCCAGTTAGCACAGAATATGTCTATATTTCTGAGATGAGGTATTGTAATTATTTACATTGTTCGGACTGTTGTTCTCATCTTTATTGCCATATTCACGACGTTTCGGCCGTGGTACGATCCGGCCTTCTTCAAGTGATTGGAATTGGTGGACGAAATAAAGAGTTCAGTTCGAAATTCTAATCACCTGAAGAAAGCCGGAGTGTACAACGGCCGAAACGTCGTGAATATGGTAATAAAGATGTGGACAGCAGTCCGAACAATGCTAATAATGTAAATAGCACAGAATATACTTGCAATATTGCAGAAAGTTTGTATTTTGGTTGGGGTTTATGTAACGTTGGAGTGACGTTAATGTAACGATACAATCCATTTCCTAACGTTTCGAAGTTTTGTAACTGAAAAATCACGCACTGATGAAATAACGTCAGAATACATTTTCTTCAATTAAAAATATGTATAGAAGATATAAAATTTATCTCCATATGTTTTTTAAAAATTAAGTAACATCACTTTAGATGATGAATACATATTCTAATATGTTAATTCATTATCCATTTTATGGTAATACAATATTAAAAGGCAACGCGAATTGTAAGGTTATTGCGTGCAGGTTGTGGGGGTTCCACAAAATGTTTTTGCAGCGTCTATATAACGGCACAGAAACTTTATATCAGAACATCATTTTGTTGGCTGGATTTCTAATTTGATTCCAACAATAATAATTTGGATGTCGACATAAATTTCAAATTAAATATTTTGAAGTGAAATAGATATTTCTTGCAAAACAAAATGAATTGCCATAAATATGGCTTCTGAAGTAATGTGCTTGTCATAGCTCAACTGGTAATAATGTCCTTCTTAACCTCAGAATGTAAATTTAGAACATGAACGCAATTTTACGATTACATACGTTCATTTATACATTTATAAATAATGTCTAACGACTTTTTGCAACTGTAGCTAAGTTTTTTATTGTTGAGACGATGTTTATTTTTTATGTAATATATCCCTAACTAGCTTGCACAAATGGATGACAGGAAGGATAGCAAAAAGACAAAATTTACTTACAGCTAAAAAAGACAGGAAGTTGTGGAGAGCTATAATCACCTACGTTCTGAAGGAAAACAGCACATAGAAGAAGAATATATCTTTGTCTAAGTAGAGAAAACCAAGACATAAGATCTTTTGACTACTACACTAAATGTTATATATTTGAGAAACAATACACTGTCATATAAATATATTTAATATAGTTTGAAAACTCATGAATCTGATCTTGTGGGGTCCTAACCTTTCATTTTCCTAAAAATATAAAACTCAGTATAAACTGAACTTTTTTTTCCATCTATTGTGGCCATTTGGCTTAAAGTTCATATTTTAGTCATTTTAGATGAGAGCTTAGAAATTTTCAAAGATATTCCATTGAAATTTTTTCACTTTCCGAAATTATAGGCTAATGTTTAGATATACAGAAAGGTGTCAGTTTAAACTGACACCAGGGGGATATCGATGAAAATTTTCAGCATTGAACTAAATATACCAGTAAAAACCTTCATTCACATTATAAGTTCCGAAATATACTATCTTTCAAAAATTTGAGCTGATAAAATCTCCAAAAGATGTATATACATTTTTCTTTTCTCTTTTCCCGCGTTGTCCGTTTTCTTGAATACCGTTCTATGTACTGGCAACGTGTCGTCGTCATAGTCGTTACATCAGTTCAAAGCTGGTCTCTGGTGACATATACCCATAGACTTTGGCCATTTGCTGGCTTCCATTCACTCTGACAACGTGGCAGCTGGATAAGAACGCAGTAGTAGCCGCGCGTCTTGGTCATTAACAAAGTAGCGACGAGGTTGGAGGCTATTTTTTTTTATAACGCTTGAAGGGAAGAGAGTAAAATTTTACGTGGTTGATAAGTTTTTATAGATATTGCTATTCCTACTAGTTTATTTATTGTATACGGTAATGTCAATGTTAAAACTTAGCCGTTTCCTTATAAGGAAACATTCGGTATTCATTGACCGAGCAGCAAGTGCTACTCAAGTTATTCTTATCTTCACTCACTGGCCATCGGTATGGAATCAAAGTATAGTATCTATTTTTTAAAAATCTCTAGTGGTAATGGTAATGAAAGCGGAAAAATTCAACATTCATTGACCGAGCAACAATTGCTACTCCACCTACTCTTTTTTTTTCACTCACTGGTTATCAGGATGAAATCAAAGTGTAATATCTGTTCTTCTCATATCCAATAGTAATGATATTATTAACCGTATCCTTATAAGAACAAATTAGAGGAGCCAGTCTCATTGTCGGTTGAAGTTTGTAAAATGTTTCCATTAAAAACAATTTTTTTAAAGAAAATAGGTTTTTCAAGTTCAGTAGCTGTTATAGCTCTTTTCAGTATTGATAGGGGTTTCCTTCCTAACCTTTTGTCTAAAGTCGCTTGGAATGTCAGCATCTTGATTGAGTCATTATTTTCTATTCGAGTTACAGGTGCTATCCATTTCCTTTGTTGATGCTATTGAACGTTCTCAAGTAATATGGTTTCTGTTATTATATTAATAATAATAAAAAAATTCACCTATACTTGTTTTCTGTAATTAATTATAACCAATATTAATGAACTGGCATATACGTGTTTTCGATACTTAGTTAACTGAAATTTTGAAAAAACCAAATAGTAATTTATTGTGCAATAAAATCACTTTATTACAATAATGGAATAATGACTTCAGGTTAATAATGTTTGTCTTTACAAAGCTAAATGTAAGTAATGCAAATAAAATACACTTGTACTAAAAAGTCGACCATAGAGTCAATGCGAATGATCCCTTCCTTAGCTGCATATTATGTCTTTCGACAGGGCTACAGTTTTGAATTCAGAGTCTTCTTTCTCTTAGACCGGTTGCTACCCAAGGTTATAGAACCCAGCCTGCTTTACTATTTACCCATAGCTGGGGGGAGAAGAGTTGGAATCATACCTTGCCTAGTGGTATTAGCACGTAAGTGAATGTAACAAACTCGACAGGAATTCGAACTCTGTTCTCCGATTCCGCATCCTGTACCTCCTAACACAGATGGTAGTCTGTAAATAGTGTCGTTTTCTGCTATTAGGTCCAAAACAAATCGTTACAATTAATCGATGTTTTAAATATTTTTTATGCCATATCCCTTTAAGGCGAAGACGATCATAGTCCTCCACAGATTAAATTTCTTTATGATCTGTGAACTGTCATGACTTTTGGGGAGAAATAGTTTAGATGTTTCTCGTTGCCTTTTCCATGTTTCCGAATTCAGAGTTATACTTTTCCTAGACTGGCTGCCAGCCAGGATAGAGAGTCTAGTCCTGCCTTGTTATTTAACTCATAGCTCAAGGAAGGAGAGATGACTACACGCGTTTCCTAAGAGCAGTAATACAAAAGAGAAAGCAAATAACTACGCCGAAATTTAAACTCGTGCCGCTAATTCCTTGTGTATCTTCTTCCTTTATGCATCGTGTAAGATGTGGACGATCGAACAACTTCCTATCTGTTGTAACTCTAAGCAATATTTGTTCTTTATCTCTTCTTGCCCTTGTTCTGTCACCTATTGCACGAGATCTTTATGCAGGTTACTCGATGTTTCCCTCTTGTCACTGTGAGTGTTTAATTTTCAAAGCCGTCTTTTCATATTATGTCATGTTAATTTCAACTGTCTCATTCTGATTCTACATAGAAGTGTCAATTTATTTGGGATATCAGTTAGGACGTTTTAAATGTCTGAATACAGATGTTGTATGTAGAATATTTATTTTTCAACTACCATATATGCTTGTGTAACGCGCGATATTGCGTATCGTTCGACATCCAAATTTTCACTTATAAAGAGGATTTCATCAAGTATCTCGTGTATCATGCGAGTTCCTTTTTTGAGAGACAAAATGACAATAGATTAACCTCTTTTCCTCTATCTCTTTATCTCATCTTAAGTAAGTTAAAAAAAGTATGATAAAAGTATCGTTACTAACGCTATATGCGTTGCGTAAACGTGTATAGCCATAAACGACCAAACGAGAAACACATAAAGAATGGAAAAGATGCATATTCGCTATGTTTGTGGTGGAGTAATGGATTGAGGAATCGGAGAGCCGAGTTCGAATTTCACTCGAATGCATTACATTCGCTTATGTGCTAAAGATATGAATCCTCTTCTCCCCACCCCCAGGTATGGGTAAATAGCAGGACAGACCGGGTTCTATAGCGTTGGATGGTTTTCTACCGAAGAAAGAAATAGCAACCTAATGCAGGAAAAAAATCTGCCTCGTCAGTCACGTATCGAAAGATACATGATCGCCTAAGCGTGTATCACGTACGACACATAACTGACTGAATAGGTGAATATTACATACATTATTATTGGATAGAGTTAAGTAAAACATTACTTTTATCAAAATAATGTTTATTTTAAATACAGCTGTACATTTGACTACTGTAAATAAATATATAGTTTCGTCAACAGCGTAGCGAGGGCCAGCAGTACATAAGCTAATTTTTTATCTCGATGTATGATGTGACCCCCTTAAAATTAGCTACAAAATTAGGTCTTCAAAAGTAGCATGATACACGAGTATATACAGTAAGTATTTTAGAGGCAGAAACGTGGTACGTTCTTAACGGTGTGCGTATTGTCTTTGCCATAAAGAAGAAATATGTGGGTATTTTAAATTGTAAATCACTATTGTTCTTTTCAGGTAGCAATAAATAAATAAAAAAACAATGAAAATACAGATTGATTGATTCATTTTCTACGGCTTATCAAACCTTTGTGGGTTATGGAAAGCTAGAAAATATTTTTAGATTGTAAGAATTTTTTTTGGAGATAATGGTTTAGTGATACAAATCTTATTACTAACCCATAGCTGGGGGAGAAGAAGATGTTTGCGCATCAATGAATTTAACGAACCCAACGGGAAATGGAACACAGCTCTCTGATTAAAAATTCCGAGCCATTATCAATTACAGAACCCGCACATCCATGCTTAGAACACCTGGTATTCCCAAACCGTCACCCACCTAGGTAGTGACCAGGCTCGACATTACTTAACTTCGGTGAAAATACATGTTTGCTTTATCAACCAAGTTCAGAAATTTAATTATTTTGGAAGTGATTTAAAAGACGATGGAAAATGTGTTGCAAAAATCCGATGGTACATTTGAATGGTGAAAGATGTTATGTAAAGTACTAAGAGAAAGGAAAAAATTCGTTAGAAACAAAGAAAATACATCTGAACGCCTATATAATATATAAAATTAAATATGGCAGCGAATAATAGGTAATTTTCTTACTTATGTAGAGGAGACAGGAAGCAATAGAAAGCTTGTTCTACAGAAGGATGCCGAGAATACCATGAACGGAACATGTGAGCAACGAGGAATTATAAAGGAAAATGGAAACAAAAATTATACTAGTATCTAGAATCAGAAAAAGACAGATGGCGTTTTATGGGACACATAATGAGGAAAGTGGGTTTAGAGAATGTGACTTGCAAGAAATATTTAAGGTAAGAGAGAAACATTAATTAATCTAACAAATGAATTTGTGTAAATGGCTGACAGAACATGGAATAAAATACTAAGGGGGCTAACGTTACTTAGCGCTACAAAGGATAAGAAATTGTGGAGAGCCATAATCGCCCACGTCCCGAAGGTACAAGGTACATAAAAGAATAAGATAATAGAATGAAGGTGTAGATGACTAAGCATAACCAAGTTACTAACCTATGAATATATACACGTACGTAATCTTATCGGAATAGAGATGTGAGAGCGGATAGCACACTTATACTTTATATATTCGAGCATTTATTTATTTTCGTACATTAAAAGACAAAGTCCTAACATGGTGATAAAATATATACAAACTCATTCTGTTGGGAATTTTAAGCATTTACGAATAATAAGTATGGAACTGTCTGAGTAAAAAAAAAAAAAAAAAGGTGCGTCACTATACGCACAAATATGTATTGATACAGAGTTAGGATTGTCAATCAGAATCAACTTACCAATAGAAAAAAATAACACGCATGTGAACATCTGTTTCTATTGGCTAAATCAAACTCACTTTCAAACAATTCGCTATTCACGCCCTGACATATATTTTAACGTGTATATAGATTTTTTTAATGATTTCATCTCAAGCAAGGGGGTAAGGACACTAAAACTATTATGCACAGAGGACAATAAAGTAACAAGTATTATGAAGACAGAAGATAACGATTGACATTGCATTTACATTTTTAAAGGTCAAAGTTGACTTTGAAACAAGAAACTGGAAAAGAGATCCACGAGCGAGATGTACGATAGAAGAAACTGTTAGCATAGAACTTACGGTTACATCTAGCCATTTCAGCTGTAAATTGGTGAGGCCTTGACGTCAATCTAGCACTTAAATTCGTAAAGTCAAGATAGCATAGAGAAAAGTTCATAAGAAAAATTACCATGAAAATATTTACAGAAAAGACACAAGGAAGCTACCTACGTTAGGGCGATGGGAAGGTGGCTGAAGACGAGATGCCAGTTCAGGACCAATAACATTGCAGATTCTTTTTTGGGCGTTTATCAAGAATCTCTAAATATAGAGCAGGAGCACCTGATCAGATGTGATAGCAATATTCAAAGTAAGAAGAATGGTAGACTTTTGTCTCGCTCGACACAGTGAACCAACGTTTTTCGCTGCAAACTCAGCAACTGATTCAATATATTGCTATATATAAGCAAAAAAAAAAAAACAAAAACAAAAAAAACACATACGGGCGACTTTTCACGCAGGAAATATGAATTTTGTTGTGGGACCTATTCTTTGGCATATTGACATTAATAAGTGCAGATGCATACATGAATTCTAGAATTGAAAACAAAGCCTAATGTCTTGCTTATAAAAATATATATTATAAAACAAGAGCAAATTCTTTGTCCATCTCATACAATCTGTGTGTGACATTGAATGCGCGTATGTCTGCGCGTGCGTGAATGAGTGAGTTACATGTGATTGTGCCATTTAATATATAAAAAAAGTATATGCACACAGTTTGGTTGAGTTTAGACATTGAAATAATACGTGCCCCTCCCACTTAGTCTGGACAACCCCTACTCTTTTGCTGATCAATAAAATCCTAAAGTTGGATAAAAAAAAAAAATTTAAAAATTAACTTTTTTAAACTCTAAAATCAGATAATTATTAAATTTTATTGACCTTTTCGGAAGATATTCATTAATATAAATTTTAGGTCATTGAATTAAAGTATACAATCACACATAGAAACTTACACACACGGGCTACACACACATCAGACTCAAACAGTTTTACTGAAATAGAAGAGGAAATCTGTATCGTGTGGGCTAATTTCCCTTTTCTACCTGGCAACAACACCTCGGTAACAGGAAAAAAATAATAGCCGATGTGTTGCCTTTTGAAGTAATTTTATGACTCCTTTTGTAACCTAAATAGACTTTGTAGTAAATCTTGTATTATAAATGAACAATTGAGATTTGAAATTGATCAGTAAGACGATAAGTACATAAACAAAAACATTAAAGCGTCTTCCAAATTACACGTTAAATAATTATACCCCGAAAAGGACTAACTATTAATGGTAAGACTAAATACATGGTTCTCAACAAAAGGGATCATGCAAAGTGCCAGTTACAAAACGGGGATGTCAAAATCAAGAAAAAAAATCTGGAAATATAACAGTTTCCGTTGTATAACTTCTAGCTGAATATCTGGAACGAGGAGTTATCATTATTTACACTATTTGGACAATTGTCCTAATCTTTGTTGTTGTTGACACAACATTTTAGCCATTTTGTTCTCCGGCCTTCATCAGGTGTATATCGATCCGGGTAACTAATTAAATAAATGTAAATAAAATGTAAATAGCATAAATAAATGATAAGTAAATAATAAATAAGTATAAATAAATTTATAAACAAATGGGTTGTATAACAATTTCTTCTTTATGTGCAGTAGCCGATTATGACCCTCCACATCGTCCTGTCCCTTGTAGCTCTTAATAAATGCTGTCATTTTGCTATTTCTCACAAACGTTGTTTTACCATCAATTTACCCAAGCCCATCAAATCTGTTACGTACTGTTTTACTCTGTCCCTGTTTTCCTCAATCTGTTCTGTGAGTATCAGATTTTCCAAGCCTTCCTTCTTTGTTACGTGACCCAGAAATTTCAACTGCCTCTTTTCGTTTCCATTCTCTCCAAAACTTCGTCTTTGCTCACATGTTCGGCCCATAGTATCCTCAGTATCTTTCTGTAGAGCCACATAAGTGACGGAATTTGCGACGCATAAATCCGAAGACGCAAAGGAACAGTGAAAGATGCTTCGCGTAAAGGTACAAGAGATGAAAAAAATGTCCTTAGAAATAAAGAAATAAGTACTGAACGGCCTCGTAACGTCTGGTTTTCTATAATCCTGTGAATTTCGGATAATTCCGTGAAAAAAAGCACTTGAAACGACAGAGATGTGCTTCAATGGACAAATGTCCAGAAAATCATGGATACATCAAAGAACAAGGAAGTTCGAAGGAGAATAAGAACTTACAATCAAGAAGAGACAGTTGACATTTCAGGAACGAATAATGAGGAAAGAAAGCTTGGGGAATTTAACACTCATAGTGCATATCAAGGACAAAATTAAGAGAAAACAACGAGAAACTTGCACAAGGATCTCAAAGATAAAGAGAAGTCTTGAAGGAGCAAATATTGCGAAAAGCAATGAAACATGAGAAACTGCGGAGAGCAGTGATCGTCCATGTCTTGAAATGCATAAAGATACAAAGAAAGTCCGCCCTAAGTGACTGGATTGGATTGGGTTGGTTGATTTCCTCATATTCGGTTATTTAATGTCGAATTTTGTATGGGGCACCTGGTGAGGATCGAAGCCACTACTCAATAGTAATGATCAATCAAACTAGCTTCGCTAATAATGATACAATGCCTAGGTGTTCCTAAGAGATTGTTGTGTCAAGAATCTGAAAGAGTGGACATTTCTGAGGCCTGTAATAAAGAATGTGGGCTTGGATAATTTGACACACAGGATAGTGATTTTCCAAGCGTAGCTCAGATGTGGCACAAGGCCGAAAGTATGGGGTACCCAGGGAGGATCGAGCTTACTACTCAGTCGTAATTGTTCTAGCGAGACAAGCTTGCTAACCATTACACTGCCTCGAGGTGCCCGTTTGACACACAGTATATATCAAAGGCAAGAAGTGCAGAGGAAAATATCGAGTAACCTAATTAGCGAGTTTATTTAATAGACTTCAGAACAAGGATTATGAGCAATAGTAAGGGGACAACTATACCTTAGAGTTACAAAGGAGAGAAAGTTGTGGAGAGCCATAATCGCCGATGTTCTGAAGTGATACGGCAAGAAGAAGAACAAAATTGAAAGGTAAATGGGGACAGGAGAGAAATAGAATCGATATTTTATTATTGAGCTTAAAATATAAGACAATTTGACATTGATGTAGATGGCGCGCTAAAGACTGAATAAATATGGCTGCGCTTTCAAAACACGAAATAAACAAAAATAAACACCTGATTGGATGATTGGATATTCACATGAATTCAAATAGAAACTAAAATATAAAGGGGTGTGCAAAAAATAAACACCCACATGTGCATTCTGGGATGAATTTAATTCATTTGCATACAAAATGATGAAAATACGTAAACAATTTCGAAAGAAATATAGTCTTTACAAAAACAGACGACTACTGACATATGCAAAGACATAAGCTTTCAAATCGAATATAAAAGAAGATATAATATAAATACATAACTAACATAAATTTAATTTTATTCATACCTCTACAAACGTTATTAAATTGCATTATCTTATTCTTCCTCAATCGCAGAAACATAGAGTGGATATTTTAATTATAGATTATGACTTAAAATTCAGTCACTGAAATTTGCTTAGAAAAATCTAAATTTGACCACAATTATTTGCAGTATTTACACTCGGGCTACTGACCTAATCTTTGTTACTATTTTTGTTTATTTTTTTTTTTTAATGATTTTTAATCCTTCAGGCAAGTCAATAAAACAACTAAGGTGCAAGGAATTTACTAAGAGTGAAAAAATACGAGAAAAAGAAACAAACGTTATTAAGGAGAGAGAACAATAAAAGAATAGGAATTAAGAAGACAATAGATAACGATTGATATTGCGCTTAAATTTCTGAAGATCAAAGTTGACTGGAAAGCAAAAAACTGGAAGAGGATTCCACAAGCTAGAGGTGCGAGAGAAGAAACATTTCAGCTTTTGTGCTTTCCGACCTTCTTGTCGATCTGGAACGATAACAATTTACCGCCAGAGATTATATTCGTTCAGTTCGAATTTTTCTGGATCGACAAGAACCCGAATATAATCGGAGTCTTACAACACCCGAAACGCTGTGATAACACCAACAAAAATGACGACAGAGCAAGGGTAATAATGTTAACTCATCATCCTAGAATTTGAGATACAAATTGTTTATAATTATACATACATTAACTAAATTCAAGCTTTTATACTTTAGACTAATATTTTGTATAAATCAAGTTCCATAAAATAATAAAAGTGAAAGGAGAAAGAAAAAGACCACAGCATATGAAAATATGTAATTGCTAACCACCCATTTGACCAGGTTGGAATTTGTATATAAACTTAAAAAAGTGCAAACAAACTATTTTAGTGCAGGAAACCCGCTTCTGCTGCTAAGAGAATCCGAATACATAATTTATCTATTCATTTATTCATATATTCTTTCAAGCAGTAGTCTGATAAATAATCAACATTTTCTGTGTGCATCACTATAACAACAACAACAACAACAACAATAATAATAATAATAATAATAATAATAATAATAATAATAATTATTATTATTATTATTATTATTTTTTCCAGTCAACTTTGATCTTCAAAAATTTAAATACATCATCAATTGTGAATTTTTGTCGTCTTCATTCCTGCTGTGTTAATGTTCTCTCTTCTTAATAATGTTTTCTTTTTTTTCATATTGTCTCACACTCAGTAACCCCTTGCGTCTTAGTGGTTTTATTTCCTTGTAAAGGGCGAAATTATTAAAAAATATCTAATTGTTTACTGTTTAATCTAATCCTTTACCGAGACACTTGATAAGGGAAAGTATTAAATATGCGCGTTCTGTTTGCGCAGATACTGATGTTAAGTGATAATCAGCATATACAGTATTTATATATATATATATATATATATATATATATATTTTACACTGAGTAGAGGAGTAGTTCTACACAGTGTAATCTATTATTAACAGCGTTATTATTTTCTTCTGCGTTCTGTCCACTACAATCATTTACCGGGTCATTACTCGAAATCTAGGAGAGTAAATATATGCATTCTTTTTGCACAAATTCTGATGTTAAGTGTTACTTAACATGTACAGTGTTTATATTTTCTTTACATTGATTATACTCCCCAGAGTAATTGAGCAGTTGCACACAGTGCAATTTTTATTATTATTATCATCATCATCATCATCATCATTATTATTATTATTTTCTTTTACTTTTTGTTTAATATAATGGACCCTTATCCGAAAGCCTGAGTGATGAAAGGTAGTAAATACATGCATTCTGTCTATACGAATTCAGTTTTAAGTGACACTTTGACGTATACATTGTTTATATTTTCTTCACCTCGATAACACTTACTTCCTCATATAAATTATTATTATTATTATTATTATTATTATTATTATTATTATTATTACTATTTAAATATATGTATATATCGACAACCGTGAGCCAAAAGACGATATACAGTAGGTGAGAAAACACTCTTAACATTACGAGTTTGTGCGAATGGATGGTAGAACAAGAACAAAGACGAGTGATAAAAGAGTCAAGGGTTAATTGGAGTAACAAAAGACAGGAAGTTGTGGAGAGCCATTATCGCCCACGCTCTGATTAAAACATGAATATTGTTTATATTTTCTTTAAACTGATGATATTCACTTGTGAAGTACAATAACAGAAAAAAAACAGTGCTCTTAATATTTAAAACAGCATATTTAAGGTGCCATATTTTTTTCAGTTTCAGTTATATATATATATATATATATATATATATATATACACTTCACGATTGTCGATATATCTGTATATATCGACAAGTATGAAGAAAAAAATAAATGCTCGATAAGTTAGATGAGAAAGAAAAAAAACCCTCTTGCGCATTCAGCTATTTCTCCTTGACTTTAAATTTCAAAACAAAATGATCCTAATCTTTATGTGCTGTTTATATATATATATATATATATATATATATATATATATATATATATATATATATATATATATATTTTAAATTACCATCTTAAATAAATTTATTCTTATCAATGAAAGACAAATGGCGGGGGTCAATAATTTAAATTTAAGTCTTAAAAATAAGCGTACAAAGGAAATAAACTGTCAACATATTGACATTAAACAACAAAGAAACGAAATTGTAGCGTATACCTTGGTTTATTCGTGTGTGATATTATTAGAATCATATTAACCAAGCTGAAAGTGTCTCTAATTATTTACCCCACCTTAAAAGTCCTTTTCCGAAAAAGAAAGTAGTTGACAAACTAAATAAACCTCCAAAACGAAAACAATTCTATTGAAGCGAAGAGTCTATAACGAGATTGATGCCACTAAAGAATAATAAATTATTTTTTTAAGTATGAAAAATATATAGACTCAAAGAAGATTACACTATGGACGAGGGTTTAATTTATTATGAATACGGGTCTAAATAACTTATTGAACGGAAATCTGGATTCTAAAGTTCGAGCGTAAGAGGCAGTAGGGTTCAAGCGCGCGTGTGCGCGCGCTAGAGAGAGAGAGAGAGAGAGAGAGAGAGAGAGAGAGAGAGAGAGAGAGAAAAGGTAGAAAGAATAATGAAAAAAGGTGCGTTTTTGAAATGACAATTTAAAGTTTAAACTTTTAACACTAAGCATGTGTGTTATTTTCTTCATGTGTATGTTTGTACAAAACTTTGCGGCGTAAGTTGAGGCGACTGTATAACTGGTATAAATAAAATGACCATATGACTGACACACCGTGATTATGTAACTGATATACAGTGACTATATAAGAATGAGATAACAAATAATTAGATCAACAATTGTTGAATAAAAATGGCGAGAACAAAACATTTTGTGAGCGATAGTTTCCAGACACTTTAAATTTTTACAAGTTTTATTTGCACTGCCGCTATTGCTACTGCTACCTTCGTTGACTATGATTGCAATCACTACTACAACTGCTGCTACATTTACTATGACGAACCACCGCTTCTTCAGTCACCATCACTACCACGTATAATACTACTGTCAGACATAAACTATTGCTATATAAATTTACAGTGTGAAAAGTAACACTGAGCAATTAAATTTCGATTTGCTTTGTTTTGCGACCTTTTTTTTTCAAGAGAAACAGTATGACCATTTACATTATTAAAACAATATAACTTTTCTAAGTATTTTTTAAAAGTTTGGAAAAGTTTCTAAACTTTTATAGACTTTTAAATTCTACCAAGAATCTCATATATCAACAAAATAAAAACATTTAAATGTTGAATAGAAATACT
Organism: Acanthosepion pharaonis; assembly: GCA_903632075.3. Lineage (NCBI taxonomy): Eukaryota > Metazoa > Mollusca > Cephalopoda > Sepiida > Sepiidae > Acanthosepion > Acanthosepion pharaonis. The sequence continues at coordinate 4,417,358 of CAHIKZ030001813.1, forward strand.
CGTTTTTTTTCATTTCTTTTTTTTTGCGGGGTGAGGGTAAAAGTTACAAATAAAGACGAAAGAAACAAAAGTCTTTTCTTAAACAGATTATCAAACATGAAAATGATTTACCTTTTCGTAAACTTTAGCCATCGTGAGTTCAGTTTCCAAAACCATAACAGCAATACCGAACATGCCAAAAACAAGGCAGTAGTCCGAGATACGTTTTCTCCTCTCATACAGGGCTTTTCTTTTGCCCAGCCTGTATCCGACGTTGGGCTTTTGACGTTGTTTATGAGGTTTGTCATCAACGTACCTGGGGTAATCGCTACCTCCGACCAAAGCTACGCCGACATCCTCGGAGGTGTAGCTCATTTTCGATGAGGTCGGGAGAGATTGCATTGAGGTTGGTTTTTGTAGTTGTTTAAAAGTGCCGATCGCCCCATTGACTCGCATGTAATCGGCGCCGATATCCGATAGAAAATCCTTCGCCTTGGGTTTACACTCTTCCCTCTGTCCTCCCCCTTCGTTTTGGCTTGGGCATTCATCCTCCGCCTGAGGCGACCTATCTGGATGAAGTCTAGTGTGGGGAATGTTCTTCAACATGCTTAAGTGCGGAAGCTGGGTATTTTTATCTACTACGGATGGAGATAGTGCTGGCGGTGAGGAGGCGGAGGAGGAAGTCGAAGCAGGTTGAGGGGTGGAGGTGGAGGATGAAGAGGATGAAGAAGTTGATGAGGTGGGTGTTGTGTAGCTGGTGCTAAACTGCTGCTGCTGTTGTTTGTTGTTCGCTGTGTTGGCAGCAGGCGCACCACTAAATGTGCGGGTCGCCAGCGTGGTGGTACTAACAAGACCGGCGATAGAGGCCGCCGGGCCTGTGCCACCGCTGGAAGAGGCAGCTGCTGACAGTGGCGACCTGCACGTGGGACTAACACTGGTGCTACTCGTAATACCGAAAGGACGGCCTGTAGTGATGCCACTTGAGCTGTTAACCGTAGTGCTGAGTGAAAGCGATATGCCGCTGTCGCCAAGAGGACTGTTGCCGCTGCTGGTCGAGGAAGTGTTAACGCCTGAGTTGTTTGTGTTTGTTGTTGCAGATCTTGTTGTTGAGGATGATGATGATGATGACGTAGAGTCGACGTTGCCGACCTTAGCGGCAGTGGCACTCGGTAAATCATGAGCGATAGCCGTAATGCTACAAGTTGAAATGAAAGGTTTTAAGGGTGTGTAAGCAGCTGGGACAGGGGTACTTAATAAAGGGCCTGTATTGGTACGTCCAGTTATAAAGTTGTGCGAAAAATAATATTGGAAAGGGTAGAACTGATCCGGTTGTTGTTGCCGAAAAGGTTTTCGCGATGTAAGGTACTGCGAAAATTGGTAAGGAACCGATTGGGGACAGAGTGGTGGTTTAGAAACATGGCCTGAACTCCTGGCTCCCGGAGGTGGAGGCACTGGTTTCAAATGACTGCCACTGTGTGTCGGTTTTACTGAGACCACTAGCGGTTTGGAAGGCGAAGAGACAGCGGCCGTACTGACTATACTGCTAGTTTTGTTAGCAGAGTTATTCGAAGTGTTGCTAGTGTTGGAACTGATATGATGCAGGTGCAGAAACGGCGAAGTTCCTCGATTGCCGTGTGTATAGCTCTGCAATTCTATGTCTGGAGATGTGTAGGCCCTGTTGATACGTCCGTCGCTGCAGTCGGTAGAATCAAGGGAGAGCTTATGACAATCGCGACCGCCTCCCTTTTCCATGTCATCTTTTTCCACTTTCTCCACAGAAGAGTAGTCATCCTTCGGAGTAACGGTGCGTTTGCTTGCTGTATTTTCTCGAAGTAACTGCTCCTTCGAATCAATTCTCGTATTCTCATTGGCTGGTTCTACCATCACTACCGACATTGTTAATTTCTATTCTGCAGATTGTCACGCTTAGTGGGTTTGGGTGGAGGATCGATAATATGGTTCTAGCGCCTTTTCCTTCTCCTCCTCCTGCTACTACTCCACCTACAGACGCTGAGACATTCACGTGGTCAAGTCCGTTGTGAGATGATGGCCTTCACTGATGCACACGCATATGTCACTTTTCAGTGGGGAAACAGAAGATTAAAAAAAAAAAAAAAAGGTGTGAGAAATTTTAATTAAAAAAGGAGAAAACAATTAAGATGGGAAGTTATTTTGACAACTTTTTTTTCTAGTTTCGTGTGTGTTTTCTTTTGTTATTTTCGTTGTTTTTGTGGTGCATGTTGTTTATTTTCTTGGTCTTTTATTAGTCCAACAAAATCAAATTTCTTTTATTTTTTTATTTTTATTTTACCTTTTTTTTATCTGCTGGAACACACACAAAAGAAGCGATAGAAAAATCCAAAGAAAAAAAAATGTTAATATTTTATGTTCAAAATGAAAACACGAGTTAGAAAAAAATCATAAAGATTTGGAGAAAGGATGAGGGTTGGTGAGAGATAAAGCATGAGGAGATATTAGAAATTACTTTTTAATTCTCTTAAAATAAATATGTTTATTTTTATCTTGTTTGTTTTAAGCCAAATTAAATGTACTTTCACGAGAAAGTAAAAAAAAAAAGGATTTATCTGCGAAAATCACCGATTAGAAAACTTAATGCGCTAAAAATTAAAATAAACTTTCATCTTTTTAATGTAAAAACATAATACAAATTTCCTGATTGATTACAGATATGTAGACATAATAATGTATATGCATACATACACATATAAATATATCCGAGTGAATAAAATATGCCTTCTCCTGCTAAACATAATACAAAATACAAAAATTAAAAAGTTTAGAAAAAATCATAATTCCAAGAATATATTAACTGTATATTAGCTGTGTTGAAACTTGAAATTTTAGCTCTGTTGATTAAATAGTAGCTGTATTGGGACTTTAAATATTAACTTTGTTGAGATTCTATATATTAGCTCTATTTAGATTCTAAATGTTAAGCCTATTGAAACTTTAAATATTAACTGTATTGAGATTCTAAATATTAGGTCTATTGAGTATCTAAATATTAGGTCTATTGAGATTCTAAATATTAGGTCTATCGAAACTTTAAATATTACCACTACTGACACTTTAAATATTAGTTGTATTGGAACTTTAACGAAATTATTTACAACTTCATATACCTGTTTTTTTTTTTAAGAAATTTTAAAAATTACATTTTCATTATATTTTTAATTCTGCAAACGGATACACAAATATGCGAATAAAAAGAATCTTTTACATTATTTAAATTTTTATTACGGTAATAAAATCCATCACTTGTATTTGATATAATTTTATAATAATTTATTCATTAAAAGATTTCTTGGTAAACCTGTGAATTCTTATTAAACATCTCTTTTTGTTAGATATTATTTTTTTGTATGTATTTTTCTTGATTCTGCGAGATGAAAAACGATGCGCTACATTTGAAAATGAAAACGCGCTTTTATCAAAAATTTGTTCTCAGATTCGTCATCACAAAACCGACAACAACAAAAACCAAGACAGGAATGACTGTTGAAAAATAGATTTAAGAAAATATGAAAAGCGTGACATTGAATTGCCCCAAAATGTAATTTTTTTTAGGTATTGATTTATTATGAAAGGCGTGTTTAAAAAACTCCATAATATATATATATATATATATATATATATATATATATATATATATATATATATATTTATATTTATTTTTTGTGTGTGTATATGTATGAATATATGTGTGTGTATATATTATTTCTTGAAATAGTTATGTATATGCAATTATGTCATTTTCAAGTGGATTTTATTATTTGCATGCATGTATATGCATGTACGAAGTATGTATGTATATGATATGTTTATATATTTAAATATAGTTTATTTTTCTTTTCGACTCAAACTTTCATGATGTTTTTTTTTTTAACATTCTATAAGTATTTTAAGTATTAAATGCAGGAATTGTTTTATTTTGAGTTACTTTTTTTTATTTACATTTATCTATACTCAGCGAAAATGTTTCTTACGTAATGTCCATTCCCGCTGATCCTATCATATTTTCATGGGCAAATTGTTATCTATCTATCTATCTATCTATCTATCTATCTATCTATCTATCTATCTATCTGATTATATATATAGCAGATAGTTATATACATATATAATAGATGTAGAGAGAGAGTGGGAGGGGGAGAAAGAGAAAGAGAAAGATAGACTGACAGACATATTGGATAAGCACTTACTTTTGAAACAAAGCGGAAGATGTCTGTAGTTTGGAAAATTTAAAGAAAACCAACGAGGAAGACAAGTAGCCTTCTTTTCAAAGAAATAATAATAATCACAAGAGATAAAACATAAATGGAAGAATGCAAACGAATTCCAAGAAAAAAAAAATTGATTCCGACTAACCAGCTGCTCTTTCGTCACTTTCTTTAAACAGACTGAAATTCTTGGTGCGTAAATTGAGTTAATATGATTTTCCCAGGCGGTGAGCGCTATTGGCTGGAGACAGAACTAAAATCATCATTCCGACTATTTCAACTTTAACTCTTTTTTTCTTTAAGTAGATAAACGCATTTTTGATAAACGCATTTTTGATTAGCCCTTATATTATTACAATTACACCGCTGATTTCGTGATCATTGACCTAAAGTTTATTAATATTTATTAGTTGCTAGCGTTACATAAGTTCTGTAACTAAGACAATTTTCTGTATGTCTCTATTATTATTATTATTATTATTATTATTATTATTATATTATTATTATTATTATTATTATTATTATTATTATTACGCTTGTTACTGTTTTTGTTATTTTTTATTTTTAAAGCGCAGGAAAATCCAGATTTTAAAATAAATGATACTTTTATTTCTTTCAATTTTGGAAGAGTATGTTTCTGAAAAAGATATTAAATATGTAAAATATTTTTTTTTTATTAGAAACGGGAAGGGGAGTCCAGGAGAATAGGGAATAACATGGATAACTTTTATAATACATGCATATAGGTACCAAAAATAGTTATAATGCCAATGTGAGGCAGTGGTAGAAAATCCATTGCAAATAAAGAAGAAAATGCGGTGACGTTAAGGAAGTCGCACCAGCTGTTGATTTTTAGTACGTAATATTTCTGCATTAAGGATTTAGTCAGTTGTTGATTGTAAATCCTTTGTGAGTTTTCCGATGACATTTTTTTTGCTGTCTCGTGTCCGTGTGTCCTCATCTATATATAGCCAGAGTCCGTGAACAATATCTGCGTGTCTGTAGGGGTTGGTTCGATAACAAGGAGAGAGAATGTGGTCTGTCAGAATATTTCGCCTTTCAGTAACTGCCTGAAAGCACAAGAAAATAAACACATAAATAAAGATGAAAATATGGACGATTCACGCTACGACAAACAAACAAACAAACAAAAAAGCGGGAAATGGAAAGAAAGAAAGAAATGAAGAAGCGGGGAGCGTATAGAAAAGGAAAAAGAAAAAAGTTAAATATCATTGAAAAATAAAATAAAAAAGACCAAAAGAAAAAGAAGAAAAGAAAAAAATGTTAATGCGAGCAAAAGAGAGAAATATTAAAAAAATACAAAAAAAAAAAAAAAACAATTGAATGAAGAAAAGCTGAGAAGAGAATTATAATAGAAAATTAAAGGAAAGAACAGAACCCCCTACTGAATGTAGTAAAAGAAAGCGAGAAGAAAAGACAAAACATTAATTGTAAGAAGAGAGAATGTATGGTTGTCAACAAAACGAACCGCCCAACACGCGAATTACAAATGGTGGTACCAAAACCAAGCAAGTACCAAAATTTAAATATCTGGGTAGTGTTTTAACAGAGGACAGAAAATGCGACGCGGAAATTCGTAGGCGCATTGGGATAGCGAAAAACTTAAGAAACTGGAAAATTAGAAAGACAGAAACAAGTTCTGAATTATTATGTAATATCTGTGGAACGAAGACTGAAATAAACAGTAAGGCAGTCAAACACCAAAAGACCAAAAAAAAAAAAAAGGTTTATGAGTCGGACGATTCACGCATCCTTCCAGTTAATAAATTAATCCATTGAAAATAAATATTAAACATTTTTCAACCAATGGGTCGCGTTCCCGCCGGCGATAAAAAACAAAAACAAAAAGAAAACAACAAAAAAACAAAACCTGTTTCTTGATCCCTTTGAAGAGTAAATAAGCAAAGTTTCTAGAACAGACAAGTCAGTAAGGAGAAGAGACGGCAACATACGACAACAGTTCACGACGGCTCGGCTTAAATGAGATTCCTTTGCTCATTTACCCGTCTTCCTCACCAAGGTACGAGACACTTACACTATTGTTCACCAAGCTGTGTAACACTTACACTTTCCTCCTCACTTTCTCCCTTGCCTATTTTTGCTCACACATACACGCAAAGAAATCAAATTTCTTTTCATTTTAACAAACAGCTACAAACAAGAAATTCAAGAATTCATACACGCTAAGAAAAATTTAGTTGTAAAAACACGAACATATTTTTTTAATATTTAAAAACCTTTCTCGCGTTTTTCTTTGTTGTGGGTTGATCCAAAATCCGCAGCATATCAGTCCTTCAGTATGGCAGTGGATGCTGGAAAATTTTCTGACAAATGAAGAGGAGGCTTTAGGAAAGAGGAATGTGACTCTACAGAAGCAGGTGGGGGGGGCTACCATGCATTTAATATGTGAGCAACGACGAAGTTTTAGGGAAAATGGAAGCAAAAGGGGTACTTATACTTAAAGTCAGAAAGAGGCATTTGAAATTTCTAGGGCACATAATGAAGAAAGAAGTCTTACAAAATATGACACTCACAAGACATACCAAAAACAAGAGGGACAGAGGAAAACGCCGCATATATATATATATATATTAAGCATTCAACACGCAAGGGGTTACAAAGTTGGAGCGAGAACAAAGAGGAGTGATAGAGGAAAGGATGAAGAGACGGTTAGGGGATAGATCAGGGCATCTGTAGACGTCGATTGACGTTACATTTGAATAGTTGGAGGTTATAGCTATCAGGAAAACAAGAAATGGAGAGGGGGTTCCACATGCGAGAAGTGCGAGACATGAAGCTATTGGAGTAGAAGAGACGGCTGCAGTTAACAGTTTAGACAGTGAAAGGGTGAGAGCGAGATGCCAGCTTAGTTGAACGCTTAAATTCATGAAGTCTGTGAACCAGCGAAAGGAGCTAATCGGAGCAGTTCCCGTGAATGTATTTGTAAAAGAAACAGAGGGAGGCAACGGCACGTCTGTGAAAGAGCGGCTGCCTACGAGATGTCAGATCAGGGCCAGTTACATTGCTTATCCGTCTTTGGATTTTATCAAGGACTTTGAGACAATTAGAAGGGGTTCCAGACCATATATGGCAGCAATAATGGCAAAAATGATGATAACATATATATGATTAGTAAAAAGTTTTTTTAAAATTTTGTCTTTGTTTTTAGAATTCTTTTCAATAAAGATTCAAATGTAAACAGAAAAACTTCGTTAGAAATAGAGATAAGTTTACTGAACTTCTACGTAATACCAGTCCTCCTATATGGCAGTGAATGCTGGGCAATCTCCTCACAGATGAAGAAGAATCTTGAAGCAACTGAAATTTGATTATACAGAAGGATACTGAGAATAATATGGACTGAACATGACAGCAACGGCAAAGTTTTAGAAAAAAATGGAAACAGAAAGGACATTTATAGTCCCATCAAGAAGAGACATTTGGAATTTCAACATATTGATAGTCACAGGTCAGATTGAAAGCAAGATGAAGTGGAGGAGGAGGGTGGGAAGAAGAAGAGGGGAAGGAGGCAGAAGAAGAGGATGAGGAGGAGGAGGAAGAAGAAAAGGATGAGGATGTGGAGTAGGAGGTGAAAGAAGAAGAAGAAGCGGAGGAGGAGGTGGAAGAGGGCGAGGAGATGGAAGAGGGCGAGGAGATGCAAGAAGTGGAGGAGGAAGAAGAAGAAGAAGAAGAAGAAGAAGAAGAAGAATCTGTATCAGTTGTAATAATAATATATTAATACCGGATATTCGTCTATTATGTTGTAAGAGTAACGTTTCCCGTAACTGTCCGAATTCTTTTTCCTAAGGAAGTTTTACTTAAAGATGCAGATGGTGTCTCGAATAATGGACATCATAAAATAAATGCTTACTTTCATGTATTTTACTTATAAAATATAAATACATACATATTAACTCATTTTTTCTCGTGTCCCTTAGCGACGTGGGCAGTCATTTGCTTTCTACAACTTCCTATTCTTTGTCGCACTTCATAAGGCTTGTATTTTCACCATTCCTACCAGTCTTAGTTGTACCATCCATTTACACAAGTTCGTTATGTAAGCTGCTTCCTATTTCCCCATCTTGCCTTCAATATAACTTTCAATGCAAGCTCAAATCACTATATAGAAACATAATTGTTTGAACAATTATTAAAATTAACGCATTTATTTCTCAGCATTTTCCTTATAACTGTTTCTCGTTTTCGTATAACTAATGTTTGTCCGGATAAAAGAATGGATTGGCTGAAACGTTGTGTTAATAATAACAAGTTATGTTGCGGATGTTAAAGACCCTTCTCAAAGCTTTCGTTTTCATGTTAGTTGCTTTCACAATGGTCGCCAATTCATCATCTAATACAAGGAAAGCAAAGTAATCTTTGCAAAAGTCATATTAGACCAAAGATAGAGTATTGCTTCCATGTTTGCCTCAAATCTGCCGAATCCTCACATTCTAGCCTTAGTAGAGTACAATATCATTTACGCTAAGGGCAACACTTATTGTACAATCCTCAAAACTCTTTCCCACAGACGTAACGTTGCAAGCATATTACTACTCTGTCGCTATTTCCATGGCAAATGTTCTGATTACCCCCGTTCTCGAGTTCCGCTAATTTAGGCTTCACTGCTAGGACACATCATACTGCTTCCTTGAAGTCGAATCAGCCTCATTCCCCCCTTGTTCCAAATGTAAGAAGAAAGTTCCACTCAGACACTTTACTCCCCCAAAAAAAAACTGCCACTTTGCAGGATAGACTCTTGCGTGGGTGCTTCCCTGAACACCTTAATCCTGACCTCTTCAAGTCAAGTGTCAATCGTTATCTATTCTCAAGTCTTACCAACTTCTTTTCACACCGCATTCATCCTTACCATTTTGACTATGCTTCTTGCTTATGTCTCTTGAGTTTTGTATTGATGAGAATTAGTAAGAAAATTATGCATCAATACTCATTTCTTGGTATTATTTATGACTATTACTTGCGGGACATTGTAATAAAGTCACAGATGACTTGTCCTGAAAAAGAATTTTAGAAGATTAAAAGCGTACTTTTGCAGGCAATTTTTGCCCAGTATGAAAATAAAATTATTCCTCAGGTAAGGAAATACTTTGAGAACTTATTTCTACAGGAACTGCACAAAAGTTCCATTCCCGATCTTCTCCCCAAGACATGACTAAATAACTAAAGAGATTTTTTTTTATTCAGGTTAAGATTCTTTCAGCTTATCGTCGTCATCTCATTCAAAAAATTTGTGCATAGCTGTTTTTTGCGGAATCTTAAATAATATCTGGAATTTTGAAATAACGTGCATCTTTTGAAGTGTTCCTTATCTATTAGGGCGTTGCAACTTTAGTATGTTTATTTTTTTTTTCTTCCATAAATTATTCTTTAAATCTGAACATGATGTTATAATTGTTATTGTAATTAAAATTCAAGTAAAATGCAATTAGAATGTAACTTATGCTACTAAAGAAATGGTGACTATTATGTTGGTGTAGTCCATAGATATTCTGTTCTTGAGGCATAGTGATAACACGACTTCTCACAACTCTAAACATTTCGAGGATCCTCGCAGAGTAAATGTTTGGCCGTTTTCTCGGGGTTTACAATCTAGATATTAATTTCAATTTTCACTATGCGCTTTTTTTTTTTAGTTTTCTAGGTGTTCTACCAAGCAGAGCTATTACTCAAGAAATTACTTCTTTCTTTTATGTTCCATAGCCACTCCAGCTCCCTAACGAGATCCTGATATTTTTCTAACTTTTCCGTTTTTTTAGTCCTTTCATGTATCATACTGAACAGCAAAGTCAATAATTAGACACTTGCTGTTTTCCTTACCTAAAACAATAAATTTGGATCTTCGTGCTTCAATGACGTTATCTGGACAGATAAATCCCATAATATCATTTGACTGCCATTTTACCACTGCCTTAGGCTGATGTTCACACACTTCTCTTTTACCCATAAGCGAAACTTACGGCGTACTTCCCAATGAAATTTCCTTTTAATCCAATGATGTCTCTTATACTCCTTCTATGCCAACATGGGCATTCAGCAAGTATGCTGTTAACTGTCATATCAGTTTGCCCACACATCCTACATTTGCTTTCTTCTTGAGACCTGTCTATGCTGGGCTTGATTACATTCATTCTAATAGCCTGCTCATGTGGTGCAAATAATAGCGACTCCGTTTCTCTCTTTAGAAAAATCATCGTTTACCCAAAGCCAACCCCCGAGTTCAGCAATTGTTTTAATCTGCTGAAAAAGTTGACCGTGAAGCTTTTTTTCTTTTTAACTTGTCATACAACATCTTAATACTTCTTTGCTATAGTCACTGGTACAAAATATCGCGTTTCTAGATCCCCATTCACTCTACGTGCAGCTGTCATAAGCAATTCATGAGAAATCATAACATAATTATCAAGTCCCAGAATAGCCAATGACACAACCTATCCAACACGGATTAAACCTCTCCCTCCTCACTTTATTGGAATATAGAATCTTTTGACATCACTTATGTGGAATCATAGCCTTATACATATTCATCAAATTACGTGCTTTTCTATGCTTCTACTGTAATTCTGCATTATTACAATTTAAAATGATGCAGAATAGCGTAGCAAACAGTTGACCAAGTTTTAACTCTTTTCCTGATAGTTCTGCCATTTGGCTTTGTTTCAAGAATCTTCCTTACACGTGTGAAATCCTCTCTTTTAAGTTTTTTCTTTCATTTCAGCGTGCTTCACTTCTTTGGTCTGTAGAATGCCATGATATTTATAGTTTTCTTCCTCTTTGAAAGATTTCCTGCTTTCTCCATCCGGTAATTGTATTCCCTTGATCTCATCTATATTTTCTCTCTTGGTACTTAGGGTGGCACATTTGTCAATACCAAATTAAATCCGAATATCCTCGCTGAACACATATGAATCGTCTAAATCAAAGAATCTAAAGCCTTTTTACTCGTGGCATACGAGCATCCTGTCGTCCATGAACAGTAAGGGGTGGATTACTAGCAAATTCAAAGCCAACTTTTACACTCCGTAGAAGGTGTGTCAATGGAATCCAACACATGACAAAGATAAAAACGGCGAGGTATAACCGAGTCTCAAGGGCAGGATGAGTTCTTTAGCCTTTACTCGTGGTCCTCCTAGAGATGGGGTCGCGATAAAGGCATTGGTAGTAATGCAACCTTAAATTCACTAACATTCATATTATGAATGAAATATCTAATGAAAATACTGAAAATAACGGTGTGAATGATACTAACCGCTGGTAAAGGTATTTCACCCGGCAGGTGTGCCATTGCAAAACAGGATGGGATCGGTCGTCATCCTACTAATGCTACAGTGAGGAGAACAAAGTGGTCTCAAGAAGTAATCAGAACTGTGACAGAATGTTATTATAGGCGTGAAACAACATTAACAGGATATAGAAAAAGAATTCATATGATCATGAAAGAGAAAGGCAAGTCCAATGTAAAAGGGAAAAGGCGTTTAGATCAAACGTGATTATTATTATTATTATTATTATTATTACGCCACTTAGAAAAGAGGTCTATTGAAGGAAAGGAAGAGAAAAGCTAGTGTTTAATAATGTTTAACAATATTTCCACAGTATGTCTGTCTGTCTTCATTCAGTGTTTATTTAATTTTCAAACACCGTTTTCAAAAGCTAAGCAAAGTATTAAGAAACAGAAAAATTTCATCAGTAACAAAGGCAAGAGTGCTGAATGCTTGCGTAATATCACTCCTCGTATATTGTAGTGCATACGGCACAATCTCCGAACAGATGAAGAAGAGGCTTAAAGCAACAGAAATGTGGTTCTACAGAAGGATGCCGAACATGTGAACAACGACGGAGTTTTTAGAGAAAATGGAAACAAAAAGGACACTTATATTTAACATCAGGGAAGAGAAAGTTGAATTTTTTAGGGCAAATAATGAGGAAAGAGGCCTTGGAAAATCTGATACTCACCGGACAGATTGAAGGCAAGAAGAACGGAGGAAAAAAGCATAACCTAACTAGTGTGCTTGAGTAAATGGATAGCGGAGTAAGTATGAGGAGAGATAAAAAAAATTATTAGTATCTACAAAGATAGGGGATTGTGGAGAGCCATGTTCGTCTATGTCTTGAAGAGACACAGCATATAGGAAACGAAGAATATATACTATTTGGTCGCTTAAAACTCTATATCTTAATGCACATTTCTGCTATAATGGCAGACATTTCTGTTGCTTCGTCTCTTCATCTGTGAGGAGATTGTCCAGCATTCTGTTTCTTAATACTTTGCATAGCTTTTGGAAGGCATCTTTCGCTATCCCAGTGCGCCCTCGGATTTCAGGGTTGCATTTTCCGCCCTCTCTTAAAACTATTCCCAGATATTTAAATTGTTAGAGGAGTTTGATTTCGATACGTCCAATTTGTAAATTGCATGTTGTACTTTCTGCTAATAATCATACATTCCGTCTTCTTGCAATTAATTCTTAGTCCTTTCTTCTTGCTTTCCTTCACTACCATCGGTAGAAGTTCATTTCTGTGTTTGCTATATTTTATATTGTTAAGATTGTGGCCGCCAATAATGAATCCTCGCCTCAGTGTTGAATAAGTCTGGTGAGATATACTTATGCCAGGAATCAGATAAAGGCATTTTTCCGGTGTGAAGTTATGAAGAAAAACGAATTTTGTAAATATAGCTGGTTATTCTTTTTCTATGAACTACGTCCCTTCAAAACGTGGGCGATAATGACTCATCTTCAGCTCTTAAGAATATTATTTAATATATCCCACCACCACCATTCACTACCATAGTTCTACCATCCATTTACAAGCTCGTTAGGTAAGTTACTCGATGTTTGTCCCTGTCAATCTTTCCTTCAGTATATCATGTGATTACCAAATTTTTATTATGCATCCTCGAAATTTCAATTGTTTGTTTCTGATTCTAACTGTAAACCTCGTTTTTGTTTGCATCAAACTCTACACTCCACCTGTCTTTCCACTGAGTCACTGTTGAGTGATATGCTTATACCTCCATCAATGGTTTTCGCTATAATCTCTAATGTGGATCCTCACAGACCATGTGGGCTTAATGGTACCCTCTGTAATCATCCTTAAGAAATCAGCTCCTGAACTGTCTCCTGTTTTCTTTAAATTGTACAATAAACGCTTCACTGTCTCTTACTTTCTTGCTTGTTGGAAGTCCTCTTTTGTAGTTCAACTTTTTAAGAACTCAATTGAACCGTCTGACTTTGAGTCATCGACCCATTATTCTTCTACTTCTTTTTGGCAAACTACTCTGAATTGGTTAAGCATGTCACATCGCAGAGCATTCTTTCAAGCAGGTAATATGGCTTTCATTTCTCAAGGAAAATTACTGACGTACTAAGGGTTAATACTGAAAGAGTCTATCAAGCTTTAGATACGGATAATGAAGCCCAGACTGTTGCTTTCAACACTTCGAAAGCGTTTGACAAGATTATGTTATTTCCGAATGAATTTTTGAACTAATTCAATCTTTCGTATCAAATCGCGAAAAGAAAGTTGTCCTGAACGGCCACTCTTCTACATCTTTTTCTACTAATACAGATGTCCCTTAGGGCTCTATCTTTGGACCAAATTTTAATCACTGACCTTCCTGATGATATCAGTTATCACCTTGGTATCTATGTTGATGACACAACCATTTACTCCTGTCTCGTTATTAAGCCTGATCAGTCCGATTATGTCAAAATGGCAGCCGATCTAAAAAATTGACCTACAGTCTGTTGTTAACTGAGGCAATGAATGCCATGTTAATTTTAACGCTTCCAAAATTAAACTTCTCTCTATTAATCATATGAGAGACATGGCTGATGCAAACCTCCAGTATAGTAACTCTTACTCCTTCTTGGGCTAATGTTCTCGACTGACATGAAGTAGAAAGATTATATTGAATTCATTGCTAGGTCTCTTCTTAAGAAAGTTGGTTCATTGTGCCACTTTTTCTCTCCAGAATCTATTTTGCATATTTATAAATCTACCATTCGTCCTTGCTTTGAATATTACTGCTACATATGGTCCGGTGGTCCTGCTATATATTTAGAAATTCTTGATAAAATCTAAAGAAGAATCAGCAATGTTATTGGTCCTAACCTGGCTTCTCAGTTTCACTCACTTTCCCATAATGTAACGTCCCTGTGCCTTTTCTATAAATACATTCGTGGTAATTGTTCAGAAGAACTCTTCGCTATGGTACCTAGACTTTATGAAGCTAAACACAATACTAGATTGGCAACAAGATCTCATCAATTTACAGTTGAATTGGCGATATGTAACTGTAAATTCCGTGCTAAGAACTTCTATTCTTGCACTTCTCGCTTGTGGAACTGTCTTTCGGCTTCAGGCCTTTCAGCTAATTTTGATCTTCAAAGATTTAAATGCAATGTCAATCGGTTCCTATTATTTTGCCGATTACTCTTCTCTTGTTCTCACTCTTTAATAATGTTTCTATTATTTTTTTTCTTAACCTATTGTGTCTTAGTGGCTTTACTGCTTTGCCTGGGGTGAAATGATAAAAAAAAATTTCCTCGTTGATTATATCTTCTGTCCATGTTATTCCCAGTATCCTCCTGTAGAACCACTAGTGCTTCAAGTTTCCTTTTCCATCAGGAAATTAGAGACAGTTACCTTCGTCTGAGTTGCTTGACGTGGAAAGGCGTGTTGGAGTCGTTTGGTGGTTATAAATATCCATGCACGTTCGAGAAAGGCGCCATGTGCCGTGCGTGGTGAATGGCTTTAAATCCGGCGAACGCGCAGACCAATGCAATATCTAAAGAGTCAGCCTTATGTCCCTGGAACGAATATTGTGAAAGGCGGGCTTTATTATTTCACAGGAACAAACCATCGTCATCGTGAAAGATGGCGAGTATAAATGGGTGTAAATAGTTTGCAACAACATCTGTGTATCACAACGCGAAATAAGATCTTGTAAACATTTATAATAATAAAAAAAAATCAAATATTGTAAATTGAAATCCACAGTGTATATTTATTTTGTACATGTAAGAATATCATGAAATGTTACAAGTAGCAGTTGGCTAATATTGATTTTATTGGGGAAACATTAAAAAAACATATAAAATCTGACATATTTTATGAAAGGAGGTGCTGAAAAATTATGTCGGACGAAGTTCACATGTTAAATATTGATTTGGCTAAGTAGGTCGGACCAAGAAGTATTCAGCAAACACTTGTATATAATTGTTTGAGTTTAAAACGTATAATTTATATCCTGTGTGTTTCATTTATACAGTATTTTAATTGTAATTGTAAGAAGAACAAAGATGTTTAAATGAACGTATAGCCTAGTGGTTTTGACCATGAAACCTGTGTTTGAATCTCGTCACGGTCAATTGTTCAAGGAAGTGACATCTTGACAATATCCGTTGGAACATGCCTGAAAACCAGGCCACGTGTTGAGTGGCGTTCTGCACACTACTACATAGGTGGTATTAACTAAATGGACGATTTCTTTTTCTTATTTTTATTAGAGGAGAGGGACAGACGTGGCATCTTGGATTCTAAGAGGCAGCAGGAGAACTGATGTTACGGGAACGCTTGTTGACTAAGTCTGTCCTGCTACTCAACACATAGCTGCAGGGAGAAGGTATGGATTTATACCTATTAATGTAACGAAATCGGCTGGGCAAAATGGTAGTTGTTCCATAATGATGTTGAGTTTGTTCACGTGATTTGAGTCCAGTGGTTTAGCGACACGACATTGGCTTGTAGCCGATATGTTGCTCTTATTTGTAAACATTTGTACCCATTCATGGATTCTGTTTGTCTCCTAAATCTTTGGCTATTCCAAGTGGGATTATGCACCGTTTCATTCTGTCCAAGGTGACCATAATTAGTTTGAGGAATATTCTGTTGTCATCAGATGAATTGTGTGGCTATCAAATTCGTCCAACATGAGCACAGTAGAGCATATAGAGAATATGGTGAGGATATCTATTAACACACATGCTCTTTCAGCTACAAGTGTTAAAGAGTTATGGGTAGCTATCGAAACATAATGGATCAGCATCATTCCAGAGGTTTTCAGAACACTTTTGGAATCGATACCTCATCGAGTTGCTAGAGTGTGTCCTACAGAATACTAGATTGGATTCCCTTGGTTTTAGTAAGTCAGTGTACGGGAATCGATTCTCTGAACTCACACCGTTGCAAATTAACACTTTTTTAATTCAAAATTGCTGGAATAGTATTTTCCAATCTTGTTTGGAGGTATGAGAAATGCTCCGAATGTAGTGCTCCCCCCCCCTAAAAAAACAGCATAAAACTAAACAAAAACCAAAAGCAAACAATCAACATCAACAGAGGAACACAACATCATTGGATAGAAAGAGCGTTCGGTTACTAAACACTGTTTTTTTTCCATTAGTGATAATCCGTTGAAAAAGATCTTGTGTAGGGCAACGTGGAACGTGACTCGTCACCTATATCTCTGTGGTTAGCGCTGAAACATATTGAAACCCATCTCACTGTGTTCACAGTCACGGTTTTGTTGTCAGGAAGAAAGGATAAATATCGTTGGGTGTTTTTTTTTCAGTGCGAAGGAACTCAACAATACATTTCCGTTTCGCATGTACTTTCATTGAAACATCGATTCCCGTACAATCACCGAAGTTAAGCAACGTCGAGCCCGGTCAGTACCGAGATGGCTGATCGCTTCGTAATACTAAGTTGGACATGCGGGTGGTGTAATGGATAACGGTTCGGAATTGGTTTCAGTTGTGTTCGTTATATTCACTTAGGCGCAAATACCGTTGGGAAACCTTTGAATTGACCTCTTCCCCCCTCAGCTATGGATTAATTAGTATGACTAAATCATTTATTCAATCTAAAAATATTTTCTGTCTTTAAATAACCTGCAAAACCCGTAGAAAACGAATCAATAAATCATAATTTCATGGCAGATAATAGCTCTGCAAATTGTCGCTGTAAACAAATAAAAAAAAAAAAAAAAAAAAAACTATGTAAGAGGGTTTCAAACTCTACCGTCCGACATCAACTTCTAGCCTCGTGGACAAACATAATGAAATAGGTAGCATTAATATCTTCTGTATACACGGCAGTCAAGTTTATGAAACAGCATATGCTTTTCAATATCGTGCTTGCTTTTTGTGTTCATGTAATTTGATGTTTCCATTTTACATACTGTCCATTCTGCTATAATTCATCTTGGCTGTCCTGTAATGTAAACATAAAAACGACTTTATGTGCCATTCACGTTGAGAATAAATGTTCACTTCAGCGTATACATTATATCAATTGGCTTCAGAAGCTGAAAAATGTTTTTCCGCATTCCCTCGTAATTCATCTCTATTCTCTTTTTGCTACACATGGTCGCCTGCTTTTTGATACCATCCCCACGCATATAAGACATTTAATTTTGACTCCTTAAGCCATTTCTTCTGAGGTTAAAAACATATACTTCTGTTCTTTAGGTGGACGCATACCAAGTTTTAACTAAGATGATGGTTTTAAGTGGGAAAAAAGTGGGTTTGCGTAATTGGAATAAGTACCATAAATTTGAGAAATAGGTTTTGTTGAAAATTTCGTGTATTTTTAGTTGGATGGTAAAGTGGAACAAAAAATGAAATTACATCGACATATCACACATAATATATTTATATTACCCACATACATTACTTGCTTTTTAGAATTTAAATAGATAAAGACAAAAATAGTGTTAAAATTCATTTCGTAATATTACTTTCTTTTGTATGAATTCGACCTGTAGGATTAAAGTAACTGAAATCAGATACATTAAAATTAAATCAAGCTTTTAGTTGATTTGAAAATAGTAATGAGAAGGGTACGAATGGAGGTCTAAATAAAAAAAAGTTCTTTCCTACAATTATAAGTGTCCAATCAAGTCGGTTTCTTTTGATATTGGGTTGTATCAAGTTACACCTTGTCATTATGGCAAATAGAGCGCTAGGAGGCTTGAACGAAGCAGTGTGACTGCTGACATTTGTACTCTCATTCTGTGCCTGATTATGCCGTTAAGTGTCCTTTAAAAGATCGGCCTCCATAAAAGTGGAACGAAGAGATGGAGTTCTTTAATTTCTTTTTTAAGCTTTCCATTAACTGAAAAACATTTTATTTTTTTTTATTAATGCTGAGTCGAACTTGAATATTGTGTGTACAACTGGAAATTATTTCTTTGAGAGGCCTTTGTTGATTGTTAATTTGCAGTGAGTTACAAGATGTCGGTGAAAAAACACCGTTCGACTTTTTTGGTAGGGCTTCCGACAAGCTGATAGAATTCGCTGGTTCTCATCAATGAATTTGCTAAAATGAAATCACTTGTATGATATATTTTGTAGAGCCAGTCAAGATCAAACTTGCTATTCATAGTCTGCAAATTCTTTGTTTCTTTCCAGTGTGTCATGATGCATATGAGATGAGGAATAAAAAAAATAATAATTCCTGGAATACCTGTGTATTTATTATTGGAAGTTTTGGAATTAAAACGAAAACGAAAATTTGCAATTCACAAAAGATGGCGTTTAATTTAGGTCCGATTCAACAAGTGTGTACAATTTGCGTTATTTGTGTTGCTTGGGAGTAGACAATTCAATCAAAGTGCTGCCATATTTGGTCTTCTGCTCCTACTATATGTCTCGAGTTTCTTGCCAAAATTCAAAGAAAGGTGTGTAATATAACCGACCTGGAATCTCAACTTCGGTCACTTTCTCACCGATGTGACTTAATTGCACTCTGTCTTTTCTGCAAATATTTACATGTCATTTGTTCTAATCAGCTTTCCTTCTTGGTGGAATGCATGCATTTAAGCGCACGACTAGATTAGCAAGTAGGTCTCACCGTTCTATTGTTGAAGTAGCTAGATGCAACCGGCATTTTCTATTCTAACAGTTTCTTTTCTTGCATTTGTCGCTTGTGGAACTCCTTTCCGATTTGCGTCCTGGGTAAGACAATAAACTACGTCCAACGGCAAGGCCTCTACTTAGGAGGTTTTAAGGAGCGTGAAACCACCTCTTAATTACTGGTGTTCCCAGGTCCACCCTGACCCGAGGTTGTAGCACCTGTTAGGGTCCAAGCTATGGGTAAATAGTTAACCCCCAAACTGGGGTCAAAACACAATGAAAGTGTAAAAATAGGTTTTAATACTAGAAATACTTTGTAAAAAAATTATTACAACCAATAAATGTTTGAAGAAATAATTATTATCAGCAATATATTATTAAACAGCAATACATTTTTTGGAAAAAAAAAATATTACCAGCGATACATTCTTGAAGAAAAATATTACTAGAAATAGATTTTTGAAGGAAAAAAAAATATTACCAGCAATTAAAATGTTGTCGGCATTAAATAACCCATTGAGGTTGATATGCCGTAAACCAAACCAAACCAAACCAAACCAAACTCTTCCGATTTCTTGCTTCTTACTTACAATTTTCAAAAAATTAAATGCAATGTTAATGGCCATTTTCCTTTTTCTTGAATCCTGTTTTTATTGTCCTTTTACCTTACTTATCCTCACTAAAATCTTCTCATTCTCTTTCATTCCCTCGCGTGCTTACAATATCACCTTGCTTGTAATGAAATGACTAAAAACAGCTAACATTTCGCCGGTGAAGCTTGTCTTGTGTACAACAAAGAGTGGAAAAAATTAATACCAAATCAGAAAACAAGAAATTATTATTTAACTATGATATATATGCGACTAGTATACAACTGCCGTAATATATATGCGATTAGTATACAACTGCTCACTATAAGCATCCTAATGGTACTGACTAGTTCGAGTGTAGTAAGTTTGAACGTAACCCCGTGTTTGATAGTGTGCAATTCCTTCCGAGGTCAAAATTAGGACGAGAGTTAGAAATAAAACAAAAAGACCTTAGCGTGCTGTGGCGAACGCAGGACAAAATCGCTAGAACAATTAGCAGGGGGAGCTGGGGATTTGAAAAAAAAAAAAAACAAAACAACGATCAAAGTCGTTGTCAGTAAAATGTGCATTATATCATATATGGCTTGCTCGTTTGGTTGGGCAGTTAAGTTGACAAATTGACAGATTTAGATAAAAGGAAACTTATAAGTTTCTTTTTTTCTTACAGAAAGAAAACGAGCAGCGGTCTTTTGTCTATAGATGACCTTTTTCATTCTTTTCCTAGAGAAATGCTATATTTCCCCACCAACACGTGTATATAAATTCCAGTTCGTATAATTGTCTTTTGAGCTTACTATTTGTTATTGTTTTTTTTTTCTTTCCTTTTAGTCCACATACGCACGAGCACAAACCTCATTTGTGGGCATTTGTCTTCTGTCTTTTCGGTTTCCTAGCCTTGGACACGCGGTGCACATAAGACGTATGTCTGTGTAGTCTTAAGAATGGATACGCCACGACATATTAATTGGCGTTGCCGGTAGGATTTTTTAACCGAATTCGCAAGACGAGAATACTTTAAAGCCGAAGCAAAAGAAAAGAAAAGAGAAACAAGAATGAACAAACATTGTCATTAAGTTGACTGGCATTGTCAAATGGAAGAAGGATTGTGTACTGGGTGGAAAAAAGACAACGTAGGCAGGATGGAACGGGAGTAATGCTAGCCCACACCAGCGTGGGTTAAAGAAAACGGCGGAGAAGCCATGATGCTCACAGGAAGGGATTCTGACTTACCTAATGGTAATATTGATATTAACCATTTTCTTTATGTGGGAACATTCGGTATTCATTGCAACCAGTTATACTGCCGATTGAAACTTATTTAAAAGCCTTCTCTTAAAACAGTTTTTTTCAGGAAAATGGTTTTCTCAAGTGCAGTAATTGTTATCTTTCTTTCCAATATTGATAGAGATTTCCTTTCTAACCTTTTGTTCGATGCAATGTGGAACACCTACGTCATTATTTTCTCTTTGTCTTACATGTGCTATCCATTTTAGGTTTTTGCTGCTGTTGAAAGTCCTCAAGTGATGTGGATTTTGTTATATGTGTTATACCGGAACATACCTATTCTATTGTTAATAGACTCTCCCACAGATAATAAGTAGTAGTAGTATCAGTCGCCAGTGGGCTCAGTGGAGTTGAGTGAGTCAGTCGATGTCGGACATTGAAATATCAACCACCACAATTAGATTGCTGCGTCATTAACTATTATTTCAAGTTCCTGACGTTTTGTACGTCGAACCTATTTTAGGACGGACTTAGTGAAATACAAGCCTCCACTGCGCATGCTACTCTACAACAATATGGTATAGTTCTTTGTTTGTGATTCTGTGGTGCCAATCTAGAAGATCTCTTAGTAAGAGCTATAAAGAATAGAACAAGACTCACTATCGCTCTATTCAGCATTGATGGAGCTTCCTTCATAAGCTTTTCTTTGGGGCAGTGTAGAAAATGAACATCTTGATTATATAATTATTTTCACTTCGAGTTACTATTGAAAGCAAGTGCTGTTGTTTTTGTTATTTGGTACAGTTCTTTGGGTTTCTGTATCGGCAGTTCAAAAAGTATAGTCCCCGCTAAAACCTACAGGCTTAGAGTATATGAAAGAAGAGAAAATCACGAGGGAATCCAAAGAGAAATATTTGGAAACCTAGAGTTATCAGTTGGAATTAAGAAGAATAAGCGTGATACGTCACTTGAGAATACGGTGGATACGTTAATCACGAAATCCATGGAGTTGTACCCTTTTGAACCAAATACAAATGTCACCTGAAATAGTAATGCCGATTGAAATTTTTCAACCTATAAAAAAGAGGGATTTTTTAAAAAAAAATACAAGATTAATATATAAATAAGTCGCAGAGAAAACGTTTTGAAAACTAATAAGTGGGCCGTAGTAAATAAGCCCTGTGTCTGGGGAGAAATTGTAGAATTTTAGCTAGGATTTGATTTATGATTTAAAGTTCAAAATCTAATCGTACCAAAGGTTGTATGGTCATTTTTTTTAGTTGCCCATCTGCTAACATAGTTAGATATTTCCAGCTCAGGTCCTTTTGTGTTTCTTCAACATCTGCCGAGTCAACCTGTGATTTATACTGCAAATATGCTGAACAGATTGTAGTTTAATTTTCTGAGAGATGACGTACAATCTGGCGTGATCAACAATTCAGACCCTCAATCACGATAGCTTGTGACTTTGTATAACCATTGAGGGCCTCCGAACAGTTCCGTCTACCCAATTTTTTACGAACACGACTTTGAACAACATTTGGTTTGGTTTACAGACACTCCTCAACGTCGCTGCACACTGGAATCGTCTGCCAAAGACGACATTATCAAGAGGTCACCTCCTGGTAAGATTCTAATCCTGGTCACATTGGTGAAACGGCAACTTTCCAAACCATTCGGCGTCAAAGAGGCTTGGCTTATAACTGTCGAAAACATGAAAAAAAAACTGGCCATGTGATGTAAGGATTTTAAAATCCCATCTCGGGTTTACTGAACAAACAAAAGATCGAGATGAAAAGAAATTGTAGTGAGTCATTTTTTTTTAGAAATTGCTTTGGCGAAACGGGTTTAAGCATTACAGGATGAGAAAGATAATTAAAAATGCTGTCTGTACAAGTTGGAGAAGTGGCAAAAGAGTAATGTGTATTAGAAAGCAATCGGTGATTTGCCTGGCGGGAGGATTTGGAAGAGGGACAGAAAGTCTGTTGACAAAGAAGAAACAGAAGATTGATTTGTTCTTTACGGTTTATTAACCTTTTGCAGGTTACCTAAAGCTAGAAAATATTTTTAGATTGTAAGAAAGTTTGAGAGATAATAATAATTTTTACTAATACAAGTTCTACTAATTAACCTATCACTGGGGGAGAAGAGGTGGATTCATACCTTTCCCAAGGGCATTTGCGGGCAAGATTAATAAAACGAACCAGGCTTTACGATTTCCAATTCAGAGCCATTATCCATTACACCAGCCGTACATGCAAGCTTACAGCATCTGGTATTCATCTTGGGTCAGCCATCTTGGGAATCAGAAGAAGAAATGTATGGAACTCATTCGAAAATTCAAAATTCGAATGAATAGATTTAAAAATGGAGAAACTATTCTTTTTGCACAGAAAAGATTTTCCAGAAAGAAAATAACAAAAACAAAAACAAACAACTTGATTGAAGTTCAAAGACCAGAAAATCTAAGAGGTTACAATGCATACGATAAAAACAACCAGCTGAAAGAAAAATAACAGGACAAATGTCTCATGCTTAAAATTTTCAACTGTCTGTAAAAATCTTCACATAATTTGAATAAGGAAAAAAGAACATATAGATGTAACGGTGGATAAATCAGCTGGAAAATAAAACCATGGATAAGAGGTTTCTACCAAGAAACAAGAAAACGGAAAGATTGTTGTATCCATAGAAACGAATGAAAAACAAAAGGCTCAAAAGTAGATATGTGTACAAGTTGGAGGGGCATCAATGGAGTAATAGGAAGTAACAGCAGAAGAAACAAATACACGAGGAGTAACCAGACTAATGACGTTTGCTGAAGAAGAATTTATAATTGAACAAGCCAAAGTGTTTGCCCAAGAATGACTGGTGGCCTTCGACGATTCTCAGTGCATTTACGTTTTTTCGTTTTTCTTGTGATCTCTTAGTTTACTTTAGATGTTTTCCACTCCTTCCCATCTTTTCTGAAATCGAAATATATTCTCTTTTTAAGCCTGCTCTTGACTTCTATTCCTGGCTTCCTTCTTTCATACGTCAACATAAATTTGTTAACTCTGCTTTCCTCATTGTGTGATCGCTTATGTATGATATGAGAACACACCCGGTTTAATAATAATTATGCGAGGTACTATCCTTAATTGCAAGTATAATTCAGCAGTCAGTCATTATGCTAAACTCTAAAATATGTGTGTCTTTATCATAGGCTTATTTAACTGATGCATATTCACTTTCATTAAAAAATGAATGGATATTTGTTTCATTTCTGTAATGCAGAATATTTCAGATATTTCGAAAAATATTTGGGAAGAATATTAGAATAATCCTGAATTCATGCTGAGTGCAAACCGCCTGCACACGGATAGAAAATGAATTTAGTAAATATACATAAATAGAAAGGGTTGTAAGACAAGGATGTCTTTTCTCATCTGACTTATTCCACATAGAGAGTAAAACTATTCTGAAAGCATTACAAGTCCTAAAAGGATTTATTATTAGCGGCTATAACCTTAACATAAGATATGGAGATGATACATTGTTGATAGAAGACACAGGAAGGAAACTACAAAAACTTCTGCAGAAAGTAGTGAAGGAAGGCAAGAAGAGTGAATGTGTTGTTACGTAGGAAAGGTTAATGAATAGAATAATCACACGAAGGTTGGTAATGAACAATAATACTTAGGACAAGAACAATACATATAAGATTCGCCAGCGGTGCGTAAAAGTAGTAGTCAATTGCTGGAAGTGAGTCAAGTAAATTTCACAATGAATCTCCAACTGAAGGATATCTATCAACCGGCCTACGCGGTCAGATGTGGCACAAGGTCGAATTTAATTTCTCGTAGACTTCGTATAAAACGGGGTTGAGTAGCTGTTTCCCGAGACTTAGCCTTTGCCTCGTCTGATGATCCTCTCTGACCGGAGACAGAGAGTTTAACCAGCACAGCTGTAGACGAATCTACAACTGCAGGATGTCGACCCCCCCCCACGCGGTCAGATGTGGCACAAGATCGAATTTAATGTGGGGTAACTGAGCCCATAGTCTTGTGCAAAAATTTCTCGTAGACCCCGTATAAAACAGAGTGGGGTAGCCGCTTCCCGAGACGAGACTCTGCCCCTCGACACAGCCTCATCTGGGGATCTTCTCCATCCGGAGGCAGAGAGCCCGACCAGAACAGCCGGAGACGAATCTCTGACTGCAGGCCAACATACAGTATTTACTACTGTATTTATGTGAATGGGGAGATACCCATTATCGTCCGTAGGTATGCTACAACAGAATGTATGATTATTATAAAAAAAGGACATCACACATACAACTTACAAATTATATATACCAAAGTCAAGTAAAAAGAACAATTTAAATATTTGGAAATATTTTAACAGAGGACGGAATGTGCGATACCAAAATCCGAAAGATGCCATCCAAAAGCTAAGCAATGTATTAAGAAACAGGAAAATATCTTCAGAAATAAAGAAAAGTGTACTGAACTGTTATGCAATATCGGTCCTCTTGCGTGGTACTGAATGCTGGATAATCTAATCACAGATGAAGTAAAGAGCTACAGAAATGTGGTTCTACAGAAGCATGCTGAGAATACTATGGAATTAACATGTGAGTAGTGACGATGTTTCACAGAAAACTGAAACAAAAGGACGCTTATATTTAAAATCGGAGACAGTTGACATTTCTATGGCACATAATGATGAAAAAAGGCTTCGAGAATTTGACACTGACACATTAAATGAAACGGTTCAGAGAAACGCAGCGTATAACCTAAATACCTACCTACCTAACGAGCTTGTGTAAATTGTTCGCATATCATATAACAAAATTTACTAATAGCTACAAAAGACAGAAATTACGGAGAGCCATGATCGCCACCACACTGAAGGGACACATCACATGGAAGAAGAATGCTAGGCACTATCTTTACTTGCAAGCATAATTCAGCAATTCGTCTTTAGGCTAATCTCTGAAATATATTTTTTTTTATTATAGGCTTATTTAACTGATGGATATTCACTTTCGTAAAAAAATAAGAACGTATATTTGTTCCAATTCTATAATTCCTAGTATTTAAGTCATTACAAAATATTCAATATTTTGTGAGTTTGCTCTCGAGCACATCCACTAATTTCATCTTCTGTATTTTGTTATCTTTCAAGAAATGAAAAACTGCGATGAAAATAAATAAAATTAAAAGATAAATTATTCTATACATGTTTGGTCTCTGCCTTTCTCGAAAGAACAATCTTTGAACGCATCTTTTTATTTTTAACCTTTTTTTTCGAAGTAATCGTTGGCATTATCATCACTTGTCACTTTACGTTTAATAACTCATTAGGGAAAACCAGCTTCAAGATAAACTTCAATGGCCAAAGATGTTTTGGAAGCTTTACTATAATAGTTGTTTATGAGCGTGAATTAGGAATAAATAAAGACACGTCCATTGTTGTCTAATATTTACTTCTAGTTACTTCTACTGATGCAGTTTGGTAAAAAAACATTACGAGTAAAACTTTGAAAAAAGCCTATCGCCAGCTTATCATATAAACATTAATGTCGTATCTTGCTATGACAGCTTCTTCGGCGTCTTCCATGTTGCATTTAATTATCTGGGAAACAAAATTAACTGAAGATGTCCGTTTGAATAGAATTATTTATAGAAGTGATGGATACATTTTCAAATTTTTTGTCAATAAAATTTGAATAAATTATCAATAAGTGACAATAACATTTTAGAAGAAATTTTAAAAAAAGGGCAAAAATAATTGTCTATTTGTGTCGACATTTTTATTTCATTTTTCAACTATGTTTACCATGCATTTATAGCTTGTTTTAAATTGTTTTTCCCCAGCGAACTCACTGAAACACTTGATTTTTCATTGCTTTTTCGATTTGTTTTTTTTTTGGAATTTTTTCTAACGCATATTTATATGCAAACAGGCATAGCAACAAGATACAAAATCCCATATTTAAATTATGTACAATGTTAATGCGTTACCTCCAAATCTTGAAAAATCGATCAAAGAATTTTATTCATCTGTTGCTAATGCTTCACAGATATGGCATATATTATACACTGCAAATTTTATTCATGTTATATACCGTACCTATGAACACTAATGGGTATGTCCCAATCATCATACATACTTTGAACATTCTTTTGAGTGGGGGTCATATACTAAGTAATTTCTTATGGTGAATATGCAAATTGTAATGAGTGAATGGGTCGTGAATCGGATTAGCTCGGTGTAAGTCAGTGAAGACCAGCCATTCCCCCTTTTCGGCCTTTTGCCATAATTTTATGTTTATACAACAAATATAAATATATCAAAGTAGTCCACCACTAGCAGTGGTTTACTGACTTCACGCCGCTGGCGAGTATTGTTTTTTGTTGATGTTATAAAGATTACCATTTTTATTTCCAACCTCCGTTTTGGTTATTCCTCATTCAGTGACCCTTCCTAGGTTACAACAATTCAACAATAACCATTCCTTCTGTTAATCACAGATCAACTGGTTTTCCTTTTCTTTTGATTTGATTTTCTCATCGTGAATCGTGATATGATGATGTTAGGTAGCAGTTCAGTGTGAAAATATTTCTCTAAGAATATAAAAGGAAGAAAAAACATTTGCGAAAGACGTTGATGCGAAGGTTGAATAAAAAAAAAAAGAAAGCGGGAAAAAAGAAATTATCTCCGTAAACGAATGCACAGAAATGCTTTGTGGCTTGAAGGAACTTTTCGATCTTCATTAAAGAAGTCATCAAATATTTTTTCCAAGATGGGAACATTTAATTGCCACTTGCTTAATGAACACCGCGTCATCATACATTTCTGGGAAATGAGTCTTTTAAATTAATTTTAGATGTAAATTTAAACACGTAGAGATACTTAACACACGGCTATTCGGCGTTATTAAATATTCTTGTACTTATATTCAAATGAAAGACGGCAGCGTCCGCAATAAAGTAATATTCGAAATTAATAAAATATTTTTATTCTTATAATCACGGTTACCGTATGATGTTTGTTATTGTTTAATTTACAGGTGAACGCTAAACGTCGAACTAATTATGAAATATCATTTTCAGACGCGAGTTCGTCAGCCATTTTCCGAGTGTAGGTGTCAAGCAAATATAATTTCACAAGTTTTCTTAATATGTTATTTTATTGTGTGAAGAACGACTAAGTAACATTAGATGTATGAGTAGCTCATAGTAAATTCAACATAGCAGCTTTTGGAGATGTAAGCAATATTATTAGTCCCAACCTGGCACCTCGGTTTCAATCACTTTTTCACTGTCATAAAATAGCTTCCTTTTGCTTTTCTACAAATATTTTCATGGCAATTGTTCTGATAAGTTTTCCTTTTAGGTATCTTACCTTCATGACTTTAAGAATATTACTTGATTGGCAGCTAGGTCTTAACATTTTATTGTTTAAATTTTGATAAATGCAACCGTAAGTTCTATTCTAATAGCTTCTTCTCTCACATTTCTATGAAAATCTCTTCCAGCTTCTTTATTCTTAAATTTACAAAAATTTAGATGCGACATCAATCGTTATATTCTCTCATTGAATCCTGTTCTTTTTATTTTCCTTTCTCCTCAGTAACGTTTTTAGTTTCCTTCAGACTAATGTCTTTCACACCCAGTGACCCTTTGCTACGGGTGAAATCATTAAAATATCACGTGATAAAAAAATTAGTTAATCTTATTTTTAATAATATATACCCTTTATTAACTATGTGGTGCATTTGACCATCTATCGATTCTTGATGCGTTATTTAATATCGAAATTTATTTTTTATATGGAAATGTATTTGTTATATTTGAGTCTACATTAGTCGTGTTCATACATTAGTCGACATTTTTGGTCTTTATATTTGAGTGTACATCAATCAGGTTTATACTTGTGTCTGTATTGGCCTTATATATACATGAGTCTATATAGGTTATATTTATACTTTAGTCGACATTTTCGGCCTTTATATTTGAGTGTACATCTTTCATGTTTATACTTGTGTCTGTATTGGCCTTATTTATACATGAGTCTATATACGTTATATTTATAATTTAGTCGACATTTTTGGTCTTTATATTTGAGTGTACATCAATCAGGTTTATACTTGTGTCTGTATTGGCCTTATTTATACATGAGTCTATATAGGTTATATTTATACTTTAGTCGACATTTTTGGTCTTTATATTTGAGTGTACATCAATCAGGTTTATACATGTGTCTGTATTGGCCTTATTTATACATGAGTCTATATAGGTTATATTTATACTTTAGTCGTCATTAGTCCTGTTTTACATGGGTATAATGCATGCATCCACCAGGTAGGTGGCCTCTTTTGGTGTCGAGGAAGCTTAATTTTTTGCAGGGTGTGTAGTCTGCGCGTCATGGGCCCACTGAAATATGTTAATTGTTGAAATTTTTCAAATAAATAAAAAGAAGTCGAACGTATTGACTTCATGAATACCCTCGTCTTATGATGCTGCTGTAGATTGGTGTTTACCATGCAAAGATTTGCTTTCCTTTGCTCGCGTATTAAGTTTTATGATCATTGACTAGCCTATTTTAGCTCAGCGATAGGCTTAGAAGAACCATGTAAATATCTCCATCAATTGATTCCGACACAATGAATGCTATAAAAAATGTAACAATATCCTCCGGGACTTAGAGGCAAAAATAAGGTAAGCACATCCGTTAAACCTAAAGACAAGTAATTCTGAATAATAAAAAATTACGTCTAACTGCCTATTTAAAAACGTTAATGCCGTTTAGATGTGAATAGCATTCTATTTTCTATCGTTTCATTAATTGAATAATTGCTCCTTTTGGCAAGAATATCGCTTATACACACACATGCGCGCACACATATAAATATGTATGAAGAAATATATATATATATATATATATATATATATATATATATAACACCACGTGGCGGCGTACATATAAATATGTATGAGAAGAATATATATATATATATATATTCTTCTATATATATATATATATATATATATATATATATATATATATATATATATATATATATATATATATATATATATATATATATATATATATATATATATATATATATATATATATATATATATATATATATATATGGCGGCGTAGTGGTTAGCAAGCTAGTCTCGCTAGAACAGTTACTACTGAGTAGTGAGTTCGATTCT